>JAUELD010042838.1:0-10223 GCA_031471615.1 Aglantha digitale
CAACACCCATACCAAATATGTGGCATAACAAGTCAACAACCATACCAAATATGTGGCATAACAAGTCAACACCCATACGCATATGTGGCATAACAAGTAAACACCCATACCAAATATGTGGCATAACAAGTCGACACCCATACCAAATATGTGGCATAACAAGTCAACACCCATAACAAATATGTAACCTAACAAGTCAACGCCCATACGAAATATGTGGCATAACAAGTCAACACCCATACCAAATATGTGGCATTACAAGTCAACACCCATACCAAATATGTGGCATAACAAGTCAACACCCATAACAAATATGTGGCATAACAAGTCAACACCCATACCAAATATGTGGCATAACAAGTCAACACCCATACCAAATATGTGGCATAACAAGCCAACACCTATAACAAATATATGTGGCATTACAAGTCAACACCCATAACAAATATGTGGCATAACAAGCCAACACCCATACCAAATATGTGGCATAACAAGTCAACACCCATAACAAATATGTGGCATTACAAGTCAACACCCATATCAAATATGTGGCATAACAAGTCAACACCCATACGAAATATGTGGCATAACAAGTAAACAACCATACCAAATATGTGGCATAACAAGTCAACACCCATACCAAATATGGGGCATAACAAGTCAACACCCATAACAAATATGTGGCATAACAAGTCAACACCCATACCAAATATGTGGCATAACAAGTCAACACCCATACCAAATATGTGGTATAACAAGTAAACACCCATACCAAATATGTGGCATAACAAGTAAACACCCATACCAAATATGTGGCATAAAAACAATTCTCTTGGTGTTTTAATACCAACAAGTCAAACAGTTCTAGTTTAGAAACGAAGTTAGTTAAGGAAAAAAGACAACCTGTGGATTTTTATTTAATACATATTTAATGATCGGATTGAATATAAAGGGGTCAAAACAGATTTTATTAGTGCTTAAATTTTTAAAGTAGATTTGAATATAAAGCTACTGAGAGCTATTTAGGGAGAAAGAAATTCCGGTACGATCAATTTAATCTTTTTAGCTAGACTTTTATAGACTAGACTAGAGATTTATTTTAACACAACGATGTTTCATTTATCCTTTAAGAAAAGAAATAATTCAACTGTTTTTAATAAGAAACCGTGTGAAACTGAATACTGTATATATTCCACCCTTATATGGTACCCTAAGAAAACCAAAACTGCTTAAGTTATAAGTGCGGCGAGTAGCATTTTCAAAATCAGCATCAGCATCAGCATCAGCATAATTTGAGTTATTCTGATATTATGATTGAAATTTTAGATTTTTAAATAAAATAAATTCGTTTTTTTTGTCACATAACTTCAGGAAGCACAACCGTCAAATGAAACGGCTTCTTCGCGCCTGTTTTTCTCATTTTTAAATACTAGTAGCTAGCTAAAGGTACAATTAACTTTGGAAGATGATTAACAGAGAAACTGGTGGCAGTGCAGAACGAAAATTAATTGGGGTCCAGGACTTTGTGTTGCTTATAAGTTACTATATAGCATAACCATACGCAAATGTCAATCAAATTGAAAAACAAAAAGAATAACATGCCCAATATTGCACAAAATGAAATAAGGCTGTAAAATGAATTATGAAAACACATTCAAAAGAATCGCTTTTTTGAGATCATATAAGCCTTAACTGCATACCCTTAAAACGGATACAATATCTTTTCAATGAATAATATTGAACATAAGAGAAAATGTCTGTCCTACATAAACTAGGTAGTTGTGAACTAGCTGCTATAATAAATTTCGCAATGAAAACACTAGTATATATATTGTATTGACGTCAGAAATACTGCTGAAGAAAATTTATCGATGTCATATCATGTGACATATTGTAAAGCTATTATTTTCGCGATTCTTTGCGACTTGAAGGATTTGTTTCTTATCAGAAAATGCGTCATAAGAATACCCGATTTGGGTATTTTGTTACTAGTTAGTTACCAGATTTTGACATAATATTTACGAATGTAAATAAATCTTTAATATGTAGCTATAAAGCTAAGAGATGTAGCAATGTACTATAAATGTAAAACAACGATACAAGCGAGAACATACTAATTAACTAACACTAGTGGCGAGATATAAAATAATTCAAATCAAAATGAGCAGGAGCCAATATATATGCAAGTAAGCCTGTAGAAAAGTAAGGTAAATAAAAAAGTTTTAAAAGTGACTGCGAGATTCAGCTTCACAGAAAAAAAACTACTCCGTATATAAAGATAAAATAAAAGGAGAATGAAAAATACCAATATACCCATTTTTCTGTTTGTATACCCAAACTAAAAGCCGAAAATAAAAATAAAAAAATCGAAAACTTGTATTCAAAAAATGTATTTTTCACTTTTTTTATTTCCTCGTTTTTTCTTATTTATACAGATACAAGTTCATATAAAAAAACACATGCCTTCATTTCAATTCTTTGTTAAATTGTTAAAATAAGATTGTTTCTTTAACTTCTTTCTTTGCTTCAAATATCATAACACTTTTTCTTAAAAATAACAAAGAATATTTTCCTTTTTTTTCTCCATTTTTAAATTCCATGTGATTTTATTGTAGACAATTTTACTTAGACAAAAACTGTAAATTATCAAAAAGTTTATTATTAATTTTTTTTTTTTTCAAAAATATTTTTTTTTAAAGAAAAGAAAAAAAACACAAAAACATCTGCTATTTTCGTTTTTCATTTCCAGACTGTTATAAATCTAAAATTTGAAATAAGAATCGAAGTAATAAGATTTGCGATATATAGCAACATGCATGCTCGTTCACGTGTGATGAGATTAACGCTAAATAATTGGAAGAAAGGGAATATGGAAATATAAGAAGTATTTTATAAAACCTGTTTACGTTTTACTAAGAATACTCTTGTGGTAGGAAGATTTGTGATAAACTTATCAATATTTTTAACAACAACGAAAAAATAATTTCAGGGAAACTCGCCAACACTCGAAATGTTTATCTCGCAGCAAAAATTGAACGATATTCATGCCCATGCAAAAAGATTTTTTTCTTGTACATTTGCCTACTGACTAATTTGGCCCTTTACACCCCACCCCCTGACTAATCGAGCTCAGGATACTTGCCCACCTCACACTATGATTAAAACTATTATTCTTCAGATGTATAATTTTGTATTTTTAGATTACATACAGCTACTATATATACTCTGGACTGTTACCAGTAACTGTTTTGAGCATACTGAATAAGCTTAAGAAATTTATTTCGTACAATTAGATCTTGCATTGTGGTAAATATATTATACTGCAAACTTAAAAGAAGATTTTTGGAATTTAGCTAGCAAGAATATATATTATGTTCAAAACATCTATTTGAATATTTTCTTCTCGTTTATCTTATTAGATATAGAATATATAAGAGGAGGAGAAGAGATTAAACAAATTTAACCGCGCAAAAGATTTTTCAGTATTTCCGTATAGAAAGTTTCAGCAGGGTGCATATTGAATTATTGAATAATAAGTTTAGGATATTATATGTTCTTCCCTGTTTTGTTATTAAAAATATTTATCAGTAAAACTGGAATGAACAGAGTTTAACTTTATTTGTATAAGCTGGTCAGATTTGGGAAGAAAACACTTTATAGAAATAAAAAAGAAATGAAACCATAAGAGAAAACTTCGCTTACTTTCGCAAACTAATCACTTGGTTAAAAATCTTCAGTTCAACTTATATTCAACTCGCCAAAAAAACTCTCGCTACCCTGAATGGTTATCAACTCGAGATCAACTCATATTTATATCAATTTGTCAGTTGTAAGTGGTGTTTGACAAATGGCATAATGAATTAAATATTAAGAATTATTTATTAAATAGTTTCGAATGGTGCAATAAACACAATACATAACTTCGAGAAATAGAAAACTCTCCTATTAACTCTAAAATCTGCAGTGTTAACATTTCTCCCATTTAATAAATTCCTTACTAAATAGTGATGTAAACAACTTTTGAAAAACACAAATGGTGAAAATGGAAAATCCTAGTCCTAGTCCTTTTACATGAATAAAAAAGCACCTTCTGGATTCTGAAAGTTTTTAAATATGTCTTGACACCTTCTAAAGTTCATCCTCAGAAAAATACAGTCTTACACAAAAAAAGTTTAGGAAATGAAATAACACGTTTTATGTACGTTGTTTAAGAAGAGGACCACATACATGCACAACAAGTAAAACATTTCAAATGACACATGGTTGGCAACGCATATAGCTATAATCATAAACTGTGAACACGAAATTTAAGTTATGAATTACTGTTTCTAAACATGTTTGTTTCCACTGTGATGAACTGCGAACTAATCGTCAGTTCTTGTTTTTATTGTAAGCTATGCTTTTAACAGTGCTTATATTTTTGGATGGAAAATACAGTTTTACTTGGAAAAGTATTACTTATACTTTTGTTGAACAGAAAATAGACTTTGGGAAAGTTCGTTCTTTAATATGTAGTCAAAAGCCTTAAACTAAGTCTTATACTGAGAGAACGACTTTTAGAATTTTTACCTTTTCCAATGTGAAATAAAGTTCTCGTTAAAACAAATTTCACTATATTTCCAACAAGAAATAACAAGACTATATATTTCCAACAAGAAATAACAAGACTATATATTCCCAACTGAGATTGAAGTTTATCATGACACAGTTGACATTAACTATAAGAAATAAACTTAAACCGTTAGTTGACAAACATCTTAAGGCGTCACGCTGTTCAACAATCGTTTTTTTTAAATTGTTTACGATTTAGCCAAAAAAAAGGAAAAAAATAAAGTTTGTAATTTCATTACTGAGAAAACAAAAAACGATCTATTAATATGGCCTTTTGTACCATGAGTTCATGTAAATATATAAAAAAACCTATACGCCCCATAACATCTACTGAGTGACGAAAAAAAACAACTAAAAAAGAGTTGTTAAAAAAATAACATGAATTCTGATTAGAGTACGAAATATCAGCATATTTTAATACAACCGACGTTTTATTTGATTTGATTCGATCCTTCGTAAAGCATCACGATGAAGCTTCTGGTTATTTTATTCATTATTAAATTACTTATAAACATTTAAACCGTATAAACATTTCTAATTATTAGAAAAAATAAAGAAACTTTAGTTATTCAGTTACAATTGGCTAATCTACATGGGAAGATAATGAGATTCTTGTGAGCTATGACACCATGGTAACACTGTCGGCCTATCGTAGATAAAATTACCGTCACTTGCTTTATATATATATAAGGTTCTTTGTTTTAATTGTTTTTGTGTGACTGCAAGTATTTTCTATGCTATGTTGACATGTATTCTTATAAATTCTATGCTATGTTGTTATATGTTCCTATAGTTTCAATCCTCTGTTGATCTTGCTATCTTGATATGTATTTTGATAGTTTCTATGCTATGTTGATATGTATCTTATAAATTCTATGCTATGTTGGTATATGTTCCTATAGTTTCTATGCTATGTTGATATGAATTTCTATAGTTTTTATGCTATGTTGATATGTATCCCTATAGTTTCTATGCTATGTTGATATGTATTTCTATAGTTTCTATCCTCTGTGGATATGTATCCCTATAGTTTCTACGCTATGTTGATAAGTATTCCTATAGTGTCTATGCTATGTTGATATGTATCCCTATATTTTCTATGCTATGTTGATATGTATTTCTATAGTTTCTATGCTATGTTGATATGTATTTCTATAGTTTCTATGCTATGTTGATATGTAATCCTATAGTTTCTATGCTATGATGATATGTATCCCTATAGTTTCTATGCTATGTTGAGATGTATTTCTATAGTTTCTATGCTATGTTGATATGTATCCCTATAGTTTCTATGCTATGATGATATGTATCCCTATAGTTTATATGCTATGTGGATATGTATTTCTATAGTTTCTATGCTATGTTGATATGTATCCCTATAGTTTCTATGCTATGTTGATATGTATCCCTATAGTGTCTATGCTATGCTGATATGTATTTCTATAGTTTTTATGCTATGTTGATATGCATCCCTATAGTTTTTATGCTATGTTGATATGTATTTCTATAGTTCCTATCCTCTGTGGATATATATCCCTATAGTTTTTATGCTATGTTGATATGTATCCCTATAGTTTTTATGCTATGTTGATATGTATCCCTATAGTTTCTATGCTGTAATTTTGAGTCATTATAATTAACTTCCATGGCGCAACATTGGACCATTTGGGAAAGCAATAAACATGCGAAAGAGTGATTGGAAATGTGCATTTGTAAATAGCTAAGGGAGAATTACCAGAATATAAAATTCTCGAGATGTATATTCAGGACTCTACAGTAACCAAACGAACGAAATTGAATTATAAAGAAACTACAAACAAAAATAAACAAAAAGATAACTTCGAGGTAACTTACTTTTTTACTTCCAATAGAAGAAGTCTTTACCCTCTCGTGCGTTGGATTTGGAAAATAATTGCATTTTTTAGGATGAAGTTTGTATATAATCTTGTTACTATATTTGTCTGAGGAACTAAAGTATGAAATGTTTTTAAAAACAGCTAACATCTGTTGTCCATAATTTTTTAAAAAAATCCATTTTTAAAAACATCAAAGCATATCTCCTCCGTAGGTACTTTGAAAATAACAACAAAAACAGTATATAGCTTATCTTAAACTATTCATTTTTTACGGACTATGCTAAAAATTGGGTTCGTACATACTAGACATCTTAATTCAATAATGATATTATTACAATAGTAATAATTTCATATCAGAAAATGAAAGAAAAACATTAATGATATTAACTTGCCCGAAAAAACTTTGAAATTAGTAATAAAAATGCCTAATAATAGGCAATTGTAATCGTTAAGTTTAAGGAATCAGTCAAGTTATCTTAAAAATGTTTTATTTATGGTTACGTTTGTATTGTAGATATGCATAACTTATGATATTGTAGTATTGTAGATATCTTAGAGATAATTTGATCATAGTTAAGCTGGCCTTGTGTGATTTTTCTTCCTCTCTTCTTTCCTTTGCAAAATACATCAAATAACATATGAAGCCAATGCATTGCAAATAAAGAATATGGATTTAATTTTTTTCTCATTATCTTCACTAGATTATTATCATTTAATGAGTACTACCATTATATTTTAATGGGTATATACAACTAGTAGAAATAAATATTTCATTTATCTTGAACAAATTAAAAATTAATGCGGAAACTAAAAAAATACCACACAATGCTATCTGAAGGATGCACTTAGTTATTTGACAGTGGATCAATGTAGAAAAATAAAATAAAAACTTGAAAATTACAAAAGGGTTGTTTTTCTTTATACTGCTATTTTCTATATTATTTCTTAACCTCAACCAACAACTTAAAAGAGAAACAGAATATTTTGCCCAGTAGCTACACTTAGTAGCAGAGTCGAGACGAATAAATTTAATAACAAATACAAAATTTATTAAAAACATAAGTTATGAAAGGACGATAAAGCTTTTTTAAATGTGATCCATCTTAACTTACTGCAGTTCAGTTTGGAGAAATGCATACTCCTGATCTCGATATTTTCTTTTGAATTTGTTGCAAATTTTGTACACGCCTGATGGGATCTCGAAGAAATTTCAGCAATTTCTAGTTTAAGATTTCTACTGCCTTCTTCCCTGTTAATTATTCTAGCCTCACTTTCAGTTTTGTGTATGCGTTTTGTCAAACTGAATTCGTTAATTCTGTTAAAATAATTTTTACAACAAAGTGCCTGCAAGTATGCACCTTTTACCCATAGCGTCTACGAAAGAATGCGATCGAGAAAAAAATAGGAAAGTTAAGTAAAGCGCAGATAACACTCACATATATATATATAGTATCCATATACATTACTTTTACATTAAAAGTCGACTTCTCTCTAATATTTTATATCAGCATTATCTATTAACTGGCATTATCGCTATATAACCTAATTAATACGATGAATGTATTCTTACTAATTATCATTGTGAAAATTTAGTTCTGTGTTTTTTTTCAACGATTTATATTTGAATTGAAAAACTTTTTTAGTGAAGAAAAACATAACTCTAAATATTACAATTAAGAATCTTAGTTTGAATCCAGGTAAAAACAAGCACTTGTCAGTTTTCCTCCATTTTTCATCATATACAGTGCATGTATGTATAGTGTGTGCACAACTGTTATCATCTTTAAATGATACTCAACATATTTTGTTTTATATTTAGATATAGATTAATTGTTAATTCGACACTTCAGTTATGTTGCATGGCTAGTTCTCGTTTGTTGGTGCTTTTGATTAAAGAAACATTTTGGACTTTTTTCCAGTTCAATTCACCATTTTAAAAGCTGAACACACGATTTGTTGGTTTGCAGTTCGACTACCGAATTAATCAAACATTAACGAGTCTTAATGAGTCTTGTTATGAGTTTGATAAGACCACCTCAGAAATATTGTCACATATAGCTAAATTTCTTTTCTTTACGAGACTAAATTTGCAATTTAAGGAATATTGTTTAAATTCGCTGTACAAAGCATGCAAGAGTAGTTATACTCTTCAGACATTTCGGTGGTGGGTCTTTATTATTAACCTTGACTATTATAGTCTCTCAAAAATTTGGTAATTTTAACATGACCATGACTATAAGGATTTGGGGACTCCCATGTAGTATTTCAGCAATTATTTTGTATGAAAAACAATTTTAATGAATACTTGTATAGATATAATTACCTACAGATGAAACGACCATTCGCGGAGAAGTAAGTAAATATGAAATAAACATTCCTGAGTAAGAAAATAGAACATTGGTAGAGAAGTTGGTATAAGTACAAATGAAATGAACATTTGGTATAGAGTTAAAGTCATTTATATAACATAAGTTCTTTATATTACTAGGGGTTCTGTGATATAAAAAAATAACTTTCTAACATTCAAATATTACTTACTTTAGAACCATGTATGTAACAAGCTTCGACTGCAGATATATCATTATTCTTACTGAGATTTTAAAATTAAACTTCTTTTGTAGAAGAAAATACTGTTCAATACATACTTGTTTGTGAAAATGATGTAAATACAGAAGTAATAAAATTGATTTTAATTTTCTTTCTTTCTAAATATTTCGTTTTCTTTTTCAAATCAAAACCACTTTGTTGGAAATAATAGTATGAAAATAAAAAGCAATAATAGAATCTGTAAAATCAATAGAATACTTCTATAAAATATAAGTTTTTCTTTGTCATTTTTTCTTTATCTAAAAATATATATTTTTCGTATTCCTATTCAATATTTTTTGAATATTTAATGATGTAACATGCTTGTAACTTTTAATATATTTTTTAGATATTCATTCTCAATTTTTTTTTTAAATAATAAATTTTAATTGAGATAAATTTTTAATATTTTTCACTTTTACTAAAATAGAAATATCAAATATTATAGCTAGAGCTAAAAATATCACAGCCACGAAATATACCAACGAAACGAAATAAAAAAAGGAATTATACACTGGCTCCGAAAACAAAAGAATGCATAAAAATAAAAAATTTTATTTTTAATAAACCAAAATGTTATACATTTGGAAACACGATTATGATAAATATGTTATATTTTTTGTATCATATATAAAACAAATAAAAGTTATGTTAGAACCTGCTGAGTAATAAACAATGAATTTTATTCCTCAACATTTGACCTACAGTATGGTAAACTAAAGGATATGAGGGAGTTTATAAACGACCTTGAACAATTTGTAGTAAAAATATTAATAATATTAAAGATATACAGTGATATAGATTTTTTAGTATGCCAATATAGAAATTAATATCAGCATATATGGTTGTTATGTAGTTCAAGATCCCATTAAAAAGAAATGAACTCATTTAAAAACTCGCTTGAAGCTTATGTTATATAGATTTTACAAAAGATTTTCTGTTTTTGTCACAAAAATATCAAGTAAAACAAACAAACAAAATGCTTTCAACAAATAAAATAAATAAAATAAAAGTCTTCATTTAGCTAAATAAAGCCAAATAAAATCTTTTTAAAATAAATCAAGTTTATAATTATTGGGATGCAGAACCAGACTTAAAATAAAAATCAATGCCTTGCTTCCGTTTACCTGCTGTTCTTTTGGTTGATTTAGGGTAGTGCTTTTCCCATTC
>JAUELD010042849.1:0-11827 GCA_031471615.1 Aglantha digitale
AGTGAAATAAATAGAAACCATTAGTGAATATAAAAAGCATATACAAAGATGTGTTTCCTTCTTAATAATTTCATGCTATTTCAAACCCAAGTAATTTTTCTCTTGGTTTGACTGCGTATCAGATTTGATTTACAGAAATATTTTTGTAGGTTAGATTCCATAGTTTTCATATCATAGAACATATTTTTTCTACACATATACTTTGAGATTTGTACAAATAGTTGCAAAGATTACTTTTTCTGTCATCATTATTCCTAACATGCCTGGTTAATGATATCATGAAGATGGCGAGGAGATCATGACTTTTTCAAGGAACGAGTCAAGAAAAACCAACCCATCGACTTGCTTGCAGCAAAGAATATAACGGCTGATATAAGTGGTAGCAAAACAGTTGTTTCTACAAAGGGAGAAAACATATATAATATATCTTTTCACAACGTAAGTAATGTTTCTACACCCAAGCAACGTTTTGTATAATTAGAAGCTGCATCAAAACTGTTAACACAGATGAGGCTGTTATTTATTCTCATGGGATTATTTCATGAGATCATTGTTGATTATTTCAACAACTTGTTTTGGCAGAGTTGTGGACCGTGCTAGGAATCCATGTTTTTGGGGAAAAAGATACGCCAGAATTTACCAATATGGTTTGCATTCACAGGATGTGATACTGTGTCAAAGTTTTACAGAACAGGCAAGCAGATGACATGGAACACATTAAATTATTATCCATCTGTTTTTGATACATTTGCAAGATATATTGACTTGTTTACTTTTCATTTACATTTGAATTGAATTTGTTCAATTACTGTTGCTATGATTTTTTTTATTAGGATGACTTTATTTAAACCTAGCGATTAAAGAAAACAAAATCTTGCCAGTTTGGATTAAGTTACCCGAGGCGGCTAAGTCATGCCGCCAACTCATCACATGTGGTTGCAAAGGTGAATGCACTCACTGCAAATGTAAACGGTACCTAACGTGTACAACTCAGGACTCTGTAAATAGTCTGGAGATTGCACTGACTAACTAACACGTTTTTATATTTTATTTGCATCTACGAACTTTTCTTTGTTGATATTTAATATTTGTACTTTAATAATACTCGTAACTAGTTGCAGGACTAACGATTTTGGCCGAGAAACAGCATCTTTTTGCCACTAAGAGGTTTGGGAAACTATTTCTAGATCTCATCGAACCAATAACATTTGGCAAATGACAAAGTCCAAAGTTATCCAAAAACTTTATGCACCTTTAATTTATCTTATTTTAAAAGTTCCTTCGAAAGTTAAAAGTGTATCTTAATCAGTGGCAGAATGATAATAATAAGAATTTATACTGTCATCCAATTTAATAAAATACTCATTTATTGATAACCAGTGTTAGACAATTAACCAGTAAATCAGTCGGTTAATAAAACTTTCTTTGCCACCGTAATATTCTTAATTAACGACTGATTGATTGATGAAAATCTGGAAGCAGAAAACGAGTTTAGGAATACCTTGACAAAGACACCCAAAGGTTAACAATACGATGGTATGAGTTTCAAATAAGAGCTAACTGCACGTTCTTTTCAATTTAAATTGATCTAGAGACTTTTAACACACGGTAAAATTTCAAAACCATAAACAACTACCTCCTGAACAACTAACCAAGCAATTACTAAGAACACAAACGCCAAGCAAACTAAAAATGAAAGGGCACAAAGAAAAAACACCAGAGAATACAAAACTGCACACGGAAAAAATACAAGTGACAGATTCCAGTTTACTAAAAGTAATAATAATATAATTCATTTACAAGAAAACTTTACATTTTACAAGAAAAGGTAAATAGGTTGCAAACAAACTCTAAGGGAGATTTTTGATAAATAGGCATGTCAGACCTTAGATGATATAATAAAGCTACTAGAAATAGCACAAGATATGTACAGATATTTATGTTAAAGAAAACAAATTATAATATAATTATATACATTATATCTCCCATATTTTTAACCGAATCCTGTTAATTCTATTGCTACTTAGTTCTAAACATAAAATCATCGAATAAATCAAATGTGTTCAAAAACTATTAAAATTTGGTTTGAGAATGAATACAAATTTATTTGTCTTTTAAATGAATACACAGAAGGTCCCAATAAAGTTAACATTTGAAATAAAAAAAATCCTCTACTCTCTACATGTATGGTTGTATGTATGGTCTGGTAGACATGTATGGTCTATATGTATGGTTGTGGTTATAGTTGTATGGTTGTATTATGGTTGAGAAGTAGTTGATAATGGGCGTTTAGAAATGCGTTTGTAAAACTTTAACTTTGCTTTGGTTAGTTGTGTTATGTCCCTATTAAAAAAAAAATCTTGGCTATCTAAAATTATTTGCGGATTGAACGATGCAAACGACTATTTGAAGAAGAACAGCTACCAAGTCAATCAAAAACAAATATTTAAGAGAAACAGAATCTCAGTTTCTGTAATTTTACATTAAAACACTAGCTAATACTAAAACGTTTTAGTGAAAAAAGGAAAATAAAATTGAAAAACTTAAATATTAATTCAATCTTATTTCTAAACAGAAGATAAGGGTAGGTGTATAGCTATTCCCTCTTCCGATATGAAATGGTAATTCCTAGCATCTTTTGGCCTTTTTACAAAAATGTTTATGTTCTTCATTGACTTGCTCAAAGTGATTAAAAGGGGATGGTGATGATTCGCTAAATGTGTAAATGATTAAAAGTGATTGGTCTATTAAATTATCTTCACGACATTTCCCATCTTCATATCTTATATCATTTTTCGCAATTTGTTTGTTGTCTGGTCGTTTGTGCATAGGTTTGAGAGCTGGCGACTTGAGAGGAAAAACTGCAATCTCGGCTATAGATAATATAAAAAATTAATCAATGACAAATCATTGGATTGTTTTCAATTATACATCTAAATTTACGGTAACGAAATTTCTTCGAAAATATCTTTTTTTACGCTTGAATAAACTCTTAATTTGTTTTATGAATGTTGTAGTGGTGCAGGTTGGAAGCTAGAACTTGAGCATGCATTTCAAGAAATGTAAACAATTATAAACAACCAAAAATAAAAACATCGAACGAAAAGTTTTTTTTTGAAAAATACTTGGAAAGAAAATATATTCGAGAGGAAACATGATGGTTTGATTTAAACTTAAAAAAGAGATTTTAATTTCATAATTATCATTTAGTAAAGTATTTAGTTATCAATATATAGTTTTAAATAAAAGATGAATGGAAACGAAGTAAAAGAAAGCGTAGCAAGATCAGATGAATCTTCATTTAACACAGATCTCATCGATACTGATAAAAATCTTTTGAATAAATCACAAAGCAATCAAATTATAAAAACTGCAAAAGAGAATCCAGAAGATAGTATATTCACTAAAAATAGTATATCTACCTGCGAAACTAACAATACCACAAACTTAAAAGATAGTTCGATTAGTAAAAACATAAATACAAACTTAGAACCTAGTACAAGCACAACAAACAATTTAAATACATATAAAAATGACAATATTTTGAACAACAGCTCTCCTACGCATAGCTCATCCTCACAGACTTTAATTAAAAAACGATCTCCTTCACATTCCTCTAATGAAAACTCTAAACCAGAAGATGTCGAGTCTTCTTCTTCAACTCGCGAAAATGACTCGCCTGTCGGAGCAGCAGTCCCTGAACAGTTGTTACCGAAACGTTACGTCCTCTTATTTATGCTGTTTCTCGGTTTTGCTGTTGTATACTCGTTACGCGTAAATATAAACGTAGCTATAGTTGCCATGGTAAATAACAAAACGAAATTAATGCCAGATGGTCAAATAGTTTATACAGTAAGAACGTTTAATAGTTGTTTTTCTTTGTAATATTGCGACCAATTTAGTTGCAACGTTAGATGTTGATATTTCTTCAATTAAAAAATGTGTTTTATACTGAAACAAAATAATTGAAATATAATTAGTACAAATGTTGAGAAATTATATAGATTTAAACTTAAAAGAGACATTTATTACTTTATAGTTAGCTGAATTTGATTGGAACTCAAGTACCCAGGGTAGGTAAAATAAAATAGCTATTACAGTTTATTTTTTGGAGTTGTATTTTATGATTTTCATTGCTGACTTAAAAAAAACCAAATTTCAGTAAATTTTTAACTATAAATCATAACATGTTGTATTTTAAGCTATACCTATAATGGATTCTTAATAGCTAATATGCGTTTTTCAAAACAGACGAGTATACAATTCAACGCTAAAATGTCATCGATGATCTACAATTAGTCTGGCCAAAAAATTGAAAAAGTTTTATCCCAAGCAATATTTTAAAACACATTGATAATCATCGTTAACAAAACATTTATGGGAGAAAATCCATTCAAAATAACAAAAAGCAAACAGAAAAAATAGAGAATAATAAACCAATCGATTGTTACTCTCACAAAAATTCAAACCTTTTACGAACCACAAACCAAGTGAAAGTGGGCTAAACAAAACAGTAAAACTTCAATCGTTAAATTCTACAAAAGCAATAATTACAACAATGAAACCAAATTGTACTAAACTAAATGATGTAAATGGTTGTGGTTTGGTTTAGAAGAGAAAGAAGTCAAATCATGAAACCTTTGATTGTATATGTTAGTTTATGCATTCTGTGAGAAAAAAATTATGTGATGTTTTTATAGCTCTTGTCATTGGCTCATTTTACTACGGATATTGGGTGTTACAAGTTCCTGGTGCATGGATTGCTATGAAAATGGGTGCAACACGTATTTTTGGCTATGGCGTATTTTTATCATCAATATTATGTTTGATAACGCCTGTAGGTACGAGATATCATGTGATGGCGTTGGTTGGTATTAGAATTTTTCAAGGTGTTTTTCTGAGCGTTACTTTTCCTTGTGTTATTGCAATTTGGGCAAAATGGGCCCCTCCTTTAGAAAGAAGTACAATGGTAACAATGGCAATAGCAGGTAATCTTGAATTTAACCTGGGTTTGTTCGTTGACGTTCTACCTTATTCAAAATACAACTATAAATTTAAATTTTCGTGTATATATTATAATACAGCTAATTCTATATCGTTGGTAATTTGGTAAATTAGCAATCTTAAAAAAAAATTGTTCGTTGCGTGAGTACGGTTATGGTATAATCTAGTCACCATTTAGTTTATTGTTGTTTAGGATCACCTGTCGGAAATATCATAGCAATACCTGTCACTGGCTTGCTGTCAAAATATGGGTTCGATGGAGGCTGGCCATCGGTGTTTTATTGCTTTGGTATGTATATTTTAAGCTCATGTATGTTCCAACCTTCCGGAATTTATTTTATGCTTACTATTTGTGATTTAGGATTTCTTGGAATATTATGGTTTATTCTCTGGGAATTTACAATTTACGATTCCCCAGGAAATCATCCAAATATATCTACCAAAGAAAAAACATATATAGAAAAAAGCATAAAAGAAAAAGCTTTTGATCCGTTAGTAAGTTTTTAAAAAACTATTTGGTAGTTTTTTCCTATGTTATTGTGATTGATGATTTACGCCATTGAAATGAATTCTGTATGTGTAATGTTTGTTTTCTTTAAGGTAGAAACACCACCATGGAGAGCAATCTTTACGTCTGTCCCCATGTGGGGTGTAATAATTGGTCATTTTGGTGCTTGCTGGGGTTATTATACACTGTTCACACAAATGCCAACATATTTAAAAGATATACAACATCTAGATATAAAAACAGTTTAGTAAAATATTTGTTTTTGGTGTTTGCATCGGTACATATTTAATTTTGTTGACTTTGGTTTTATTGCGTCATTAATCTATGAAAACATTACAGCCTATGTTCAGCTGAACGAAACTGCATCTGGAACCTGGTCCGGACTTATTTACTATGGATGTTTTTCCGCTGAAAACCAATTGGTGTATATAGGTTTGACAGATTATTATAAAGTTCTTGTTTTTGATATGTAGATGGGGTTAGTCGCAGCTATACCATATTTACTTAAAGCATTTCTTGGTCCAATGGGAGGTATCAGTGCAGATTTACTGTTACGCTATAATTTGTTGACTACACGTGGTGTTAGAGTGTTGTTCTATGCTATAGGTAAGATCATTAGTACTTACTTGTTTTCTTGACATCAATACTGTAAAATGAGAAAATGGAATATAACTGCTAAAACGGATAAAATAGATTTTTAGTCTATTAGAATTTCTTCACGTGGCCACAATATTATCCATTGACTCGGCCAATTTGTGTACCTAAATCTTAGGTACAATTTATATACCATGTGGATTAACAGCCTCGTGTTCACCCTTTATCATTGACTTTGTTTAATGACCCTTTCGTATTAAATTTATGACCTTGTGTTAAACTTTCGCGACATTGAACACTTGGTGTTGGTGCAAGCAAGCAAAAAAGTCTTTAAATTTATTTATTTACCCTCTATAAGATAGCTATAAGTTACATGGTTACAGCAACAAAACGTGTACATAATGGTCGATTAATTTTTAAGCGAAAAAATGTATACAGGAACGGTCTATCTGAAATTACAGAAAAAAACTGTTCCACTGTAACCTGAATTGCTTATTCATAAAACTTTTTAGGCTGTGTATGCGCAGGATTTTTCATATTGATGACTGGTTACTATAACACACAGGGACAAGCTATAACATTTTTGATACTGGGTGTTGGTTTTAGTGGTTTAAATGCAACTGGTTATGCAGTTAACCACTTAGATTTAGCACCACGGTATGCTGGAATCCTCATGGGAGTAAGCAATACGTTTGCCACTATACCTGGCTTTTTAAGCCCCATGGTGACTGGTTACATAGCGAGAGAAAAAGTAAGTATTTCAATGCAGAATTTTTGGTATGGACTTGACTACTATCCCACTTATTACAAGTATAAAAGTTGCGAGTAACTATAGAATAGAAAATTTTTGCCAAAAAAGTCAGAGTTTGGTTTCTACCTTGACTAAGACATTTCTTCAAATATCTTAACTCCCATATTTCATTTTAATAACTCAGACGATGTTTAATGTGTAATAAAAAGTTTTACGAATGTTGTGATTAATTTATAAATGCTGTAACAGATACATTGTTAGAATTCTCTAGCTAAACTCCAAGCTAGAATTTTAAAAATTGAAAGCTTGTTTGACTTGTAACTAAAATTGAGTCTTTAAAATTTGTTTTTCTTATGATTTCAAAAATCTACTGACTTAATTTAACGCGTATTTGATTTTTTTCGTTTTGACTTTTAGAAAGCATCGGAATGGAAGATAGTGTTCTGGATAACATTTATAATATACATCGTTACTACCTTCTTCTACAGTATAATGTGCTCAGGTGAGAAACAGTGGTGGGCTGAAGGCTACCCTGATGATAGCGACTCAACAGTTGAAGCGAGTGACAATGAAACAATGTCAACGTCAAGAGATTCTACGGTTTCTGTTGATGATCGAAGTTTTGATGGGCAGCGTACTGAACTGAAAGAAGGTACCCTTCAAAGCAGATAATGAAAACCTATCTTCAGATTAAATGATTAATATTTGTTAAATGATTAGAAACACATTTGACGAGCAGAAAGCTATATTGTTGTTGTTGTTGTTGCTGTTATAAAAATCAGCCCTATACTAAATATAAGTTTGTATTTAGAACTACGGTTGTTTTTGTGTCACAAAATACTAATACACGAAACAAAAAAAAACACCAGATGAACCTTGAGCAAGCTTACACCAAAAAAGTTGAAAGTACATTATGTGATAATAACAACGAGAAAAAACAAACTCACTAACTCGATTGGATTCACGATTTGATTAAGCATAGTATTGATATATGCTATAAACTTCTAGCTAACATAATAACTATAAATACATTTTGTACATATAAAACATCTAGGAACAACTAGAAAGAATTATATATATTTTTTTGATTTTGTAAAGCATTTAGAAGAAGATCACTTATAATATTTAAAATGACATTTATTTTCATCCCCACTATTTACGTATTAATAAACTCCCTTACAACACTACTTGTTTTATATTTATATGTGTCTCTTACTTTTATCTATTTAATGCTATCGAGTATAAAACTGTTTACCCAAGGTAAGCATATTTTATTACTTGAAAAAATGCATAATGAGCAGCCGTAAATATGTCCACAGCTCAAGAAAGAAAGAAACACATCGTATCTATACTAGGGTTTAGGTACAAAAGGGGAGGGTTTGACCTCGTATATTTTAACGCCTTTGAAATAATTTTATTTGTCTTCAAATTAACGTCTTCATATATGTGTCAGATATACTCTCAATTTAGTGAATCGTAATGGAAATTCGGTTCACCCAAATTAAGGGCTCTACAACACACCTGGGAAACTGTTCTTAGGTGAAAGACAGCTTTAATAATGAGAAAAAAAGTTTTAAAGAAACTTTTCCAAATAAAAATATATAGAATCAAAAATAAAATAAATTGATATAATACATTGACTACACACTTATTCCAATAAATTTTCTATTTCATTTTCATTTTACTAAACAAAAACAATATAAACTGTTAGTAGTGAAATAGGATATAATACATATATATATACCAAAAAAATAAATATTTAGATCAAAGAAAAGAAAGGTTTTGCTTAGTATAAGAAATTCAGCGATTCGTCTTTTTTACTCTTGGTCTAGCTACATGGTATGTACCCCATTATGGAAACTACATGCAGCAAATAAAGCTACAAAACTGAATAAAGAGCGAAGGCTACATAAATGTACATACAGCAGGAGTGTTGTAGGTTGAAATCTTACATTTTTTATTCCACTGAAGAAATTTTATTCTTATATACATGTTTGGAGAAAGCTCTAGGATAGCGATATATTTCATAATTTTTTTTGTTTATTTTAGCTCTCAACTAAATCTTATTCGAATATAATTGAATTTAGAAAAGCAGTAACAAAGTATAACTAAATAGTTAAATACAATACAGTTCAAATTTTTGTTTAATATTTACCCTTTAAAAAATAACTTAAATAATCATAATAAAACAATTTCACAAGTTTTGTTCACATATCTAGGTGTAATCAATCGAACAATTTCATAATCGAGTGATTCGATGACCAAGCGATTCGATAATCAAATGAACCCGTTCGATACAACTCGATACTTAAATGCTAATAGAATGACTATAGTTTGATTGCATTCGATAGATTAATCGATTCGATAATGTTTGATTGATTTCACCTGGGCGATTATATTATAAATCAACGAGCATGACAGTTGCTATTATCTTGGTTGGTAGAAGAAGACGTTGAGAGTAATTCAAAAAGTGAAATTGTGTCTAGATAGGAAGCCTACAAAACTTTTATCGTTCAATCAACCTTTAGTCGGAAACGCAAACACAACAAAATTGAAACAGTAAAATAGCATTTAACTTTTTAAGTTATAACATAAAGAAAGCTTCCAAAAGCAAGTTTATAGCCACGCCATGAAAATGCCATCGTTAACGTTGAAAAACCCTTCTTAATCCAAAATATTTATATATTTTAACAACGAAATTTGTTACGTTCAAAATAAAGGAGTACATATTTTTAAAGTCTGAAACACTTCACGCATCAAAATCACGAGTCTAAATCCTTTCACGAGTCAAAATCAAGAGTCAAAATCCTTTCTCTAGGAGTCTTAGACATAACATTTCAAAATGGCTTTTCATTGGCATAAACTAGTCGGCGATATTTTATCATAATCATAACAAATGAAATAATTTCATATTTTTTTTGAAATTTGCTGGTTTCTCTTTACTGGTATTCTTGAGTAGGAAAAGAATATATATGAGATGGATCAAGAATGCTAGTTATATAAAACAATATAAAAAAATACCTTAAAATACAATAAATACAATTATCAAAGAAACCTATAAAGTCTTATTAAGTTAAGTTTTTAAAACTGAGAGAGGAGTCGGACTTTTAGTTGAGAACATCGTAGTAAGTTTCAGGTCGTCTCAATGTACAACATTCACTCATTGAATTCGCTATTCTGAACATAAGGTTTTCTTTCCACCATCCTGTTTGTATGAGAATACCCACAGGGAGTCCGGTCGTAGAAGAATATCCGACGGGCACAGATATCGATGGATTTCCCGTTAAGTTTCCAAGAACACAAAATCTAGAAAAAGTATCAGACATAGACACACAAAAGTACTTCTTTCGGATTAAAACAAGACAAAAAATATAGACATATAAGAAGTGAAAATACAATTTGGAAACTTCTTGTGGTCACTAACTAGGGAGTCGGATTGACTATTTTGAGTTTGTGCATTCGAGTCCCGACATTTAACCATAGGGAATGAGAGCGAAGCTAATATAGTCTAGCACAATACGCACTTGGAACCTTATTGCTAGGTTTTAATTAGGCCAATTTGTGTAGGTTCAAATTGAAACACTAAGTCTTGACACTAAGACGCCATGACCCAAAGGTGTTAATCCAAAATAATTTAACCGCGTAAGCTAAATACAAGATACCAGCGTTATGAAAGCACACAAAGCATAGCAGGTTCCTGTTTTCCATTAAAATACAGACATTCAAGTACAATATACAAAATAAGTTAGGCATAATAATCCAACATCAGAACACAAGTAGAAAATATTTAAAAATTAAAATTAGAAACTGCTTCTGACCTAATAACATCAGTGACATGTTTTAAATTAGTGAATCCGTTGCGTAAAATGTCTTCATTTAACTCTGGCATGAATTCTCCAAACGCTGCAAAAAAGATAAAACAACAGTCAAATGTAGTAAATTGCATAACCCAAGAGGAGCTTTACTAATGTCCACTCGAAAGTATCGGGTATTGTTTTCATCATCCATCATAAGAAAATAAAAATTTTGGACTTGATTACCTGAGAACGAAAATTAAGTTTTTGGTTTTGAACCCTGTGCAAAAATTCAAACTACAAACAACTAAAAAAAACTAAAAAAAAAATGTGAGATATTCTGAGAAATGCTGGTATTTCGATCCAAAATATTTCCATTTAGCCCCAATTTCGACAAGCTTAGTATTTTTCTAAAAAACATTATTTAGAACCCTTACTAAAAAACTACTTTAAAGTTCATACTTGGTGTAATAATACAGTCTACTTCTTTAAAGAGTCTCCTGAATATATTCATACACCTTGTGCGTTGTTTTTGTGCCTATAAAAAATCATGACAAAAAATTAAACTTAATCAAGGGTCGTAACAGTGTGTCGTGTATTGTCGGTGTACCTTGGCTGGGTGTAGTGCATGTAGGTTTGTTATATTTTCATTGCACCATGGCTGGGTAAGATATGGAGTGAAGATTACGTAGACAGACAGGGGTAATGCAGCTGAATTTAATAGTTGTGTGGGAAAGTAAAGGAAATAAAACATTCAAAAGAGTAATATAATTTAGTAATTCGTGTTTAAATACCTGATAATATTCAGATCCATGAAAACTTTTACCAAACATGAAGCTGTTTTCAGTGTCCATATTCTGCAATAAAAAGTGTCAAAGTTGTTAAAAAGAAATATAAACAGAGCATCGTCGCAACTTTCCCTACGATTTTTAACAACGTTACTATTATTGTGGTGTAATTTAGTAAGCGACGTTTCAATATAAAAATAGTCACTAAAAATTAAACCTATTCGAGATATTTTCATGGATTCTTTTCTTGCTTTGATGTTGATAAAAAAGTAAAGAGTTGAAATAAAAGTAAAAGCTGTGAAATAAAAAAAAAAAAACTTACAAGTTCATCGTGGTGATTGTGGAAGATCTTTATACCTGCTGTATACATTTCTGTCAATGTTGTTAC
>JAUELD010042860.1:0-11824 GCA_031471615.1 Aglantha digitale
TGCAAAAATGCATGGAAATATTGTTCCTAATGTGATGAATCTGATGCTTCATTAACCAGTATATAAGTATAGAATAGTTTACCAACTCCCTCAATTGACAATAAAACATATAATGGGAAAGAAAATAAATGCATGCCATTAATTTTATTGTTTTAGTGACGTTTAAAACACAGTATAGCATCAGGCCAATGAGTCAATTGCACTAAACAAAGTTTTTTGACATCAGGTTTAAAAATGCTCTGAAAATAACTTTTCTGTTATTTGATTTATTTGATTCTGTACCAAAGGGATTGGGTACAGCAATTTTAGTTTCAGAATTCATGGAACTGTTGTGTGAAATTTTAACTATAGGAGAGATATATTAAGAAGTACTGATTGAAGGATCATGTGAAGAGCAAAAAGAAGACTTAGGTAGAGAATTAAGGCTGTTCCTGAAGGGAAATGTGAAGAAATTTTGATATTATCTAATGACGTACTATATTTTCACCCAAGAAAATAATAAGTATGGCCTTTAATAGTTTATAAAAGTTTTTTTTATTGAGACTTAATGCTTCTTTTTGATTTTATTACTTGTAATACTAGAAGTACAGAATGATTAGGCCCGAAATGATTAGTGAAACTGTGAAATCATTTAAAACATGATAAAAATATATTTTATGTATATGCTATGGTATGGATTTTTGTGTTGAGAAATTTTGCCATTTATTAAAGTTTACATTTTTTATCTTACTGGGTAATTTGTTATTATACTCTACTGTTATTACACCCAATAGCAGATGACAAACACAAATTACAGTATAAAAAATAGAAACTTCTTATCTTCAGAATTATTTAAGGCTCCAATATTATAAACCATATCTAAACAGTTCTTGGGTAAAACCGCCATTTTGCTGAATAGGGCAAGTCAAAACTTTAACTGGGTAAAATGAGGGTGCATATGATGCATTGCAATAATTATAAAAACTTTTAAATAAAAATCAAGTAGCAAAAATGTAAACAGTCGTAAGTCAACAACCAGTGTATTGTCTCAAGAGAGGTAAATGCAGAACTATATAAACAATAACCATTTATTAACGATTATTGAATTTCATACAGATATAAAAAATGAATAAAAATTACATTGTTTTTGAGCATAGTTCTCCTTTAAGATAGGTGTTTTGGAAGATTTTTTCACTGTTGAATCCAATTCTACTTTAAAAATGTCAAATGTTAGGTGTGTAGTATTCTGTGTAGATAATATACTTGCTTTTGTTTAATAATTTGAATTATGTTTAATTGACCAAGATCACCAAGGATTGCTATTTTAGGTGTCGATTTAAGTGTTTTTATTGTTCTGTTTATCACAGTCATTTGTATATTTATCAAGCTGGTGTGATCCTGTTTATTCAGTTACCAAGATTCACAGTTGCAAGTAAGGGCGGGTATTCTACAACATTTATATAGTTGGATCAGTGCTGCCATTTTATGTTTATTCGAGACGTTGTTTGAGGAGTTAAAGGGACATACTTGTATTATGTTTTCTATGTATTTGGCCTTTTTTTGAGTTGATATGTTGTGTGAGTGAGAGGTTATTTGACAATGTTTTTCCTAGGTATTTGAACTGTTCGAAATATTGAAGGGCTTTGTTAGACAGTTTAATGTTGTTATTGATTATATGTTTCTGTTGGTAGGATTGAATGTCATTACACCACTCTTTTTATGGTTGATAACTAAATGCCATTTGTTGCAAAACATATTGGTGGCGTTAATCATAATTTGTAGATGTGTGCTGTTTGTTTATCTGTTTATATCCATGGCGCATTGTATATATATGTTCATCGTCGACGGAGGTATTAGTGTTCGAAAAAAAAATAATTTGCTCAAGAATATATCTCGTCTGTTATCTCGTTCGCTAGTATTAACGAAAAGTTATTTACCCTAAATGTAAAAACTGAACCGAACTTTTCTACATCTTTTTACCTCTCTCCCACTGAGAAAAAAAACTTTAAGATTGAGAGTTTTTACTTTGAGTTGACTTAGCAGACACTGCAAGTTTTTTTGAAAAAAAGCTTTTTCCTTAAGCAGAATTTGTCTAAGGACGATTCAAGCCTTTGCCTTTATCGTATTTAGAAAATAATAGCATCCTGAAAACTGAAGATCTTACAAGCAATAAGAACAGTTTCGTTACCATTTTATCGTACGAAATATAAGATTTTAATTTAAAATAATGGGTGATAAGTTTATCTTCAAGCGTAAATTGTCTGAGCGCAATTTTTTCAGTTAAAAGCTTTTAGTTGCAAAGAAGTTACAAGGAATTGTAACTGTTCACATAAATTTCTTGATTTAGTAAAATATGTAACTGGGGAATCAAATCTTGATAGTGCATCAAAACTTAATATGGCGGATATCAATGATGCGTGTGCGAATGAATAGATTAAGGGATGTACTGAAATAATAGGTATTGTTTTATAGTGTATATATGGGTCCTGCTGGAACAATAACAACTAATATTGCATCGAAAATTATAAGCAACACTAAACGACAGGTCACAAGTTAACAACACTGTATTTGTAACAAATGTGGACATATACCTGCAATAATGATTTTTATGCTAAAAGATGATGGAGATATGATTTCATGCTTGTATGCAAAACGTGACTTTATATCGATCAAAGACCTGAATATATATAAAATGGTTTTTAACGAAAGGATAAATCGAAATTTTATACGGTGGAGACAATTTTGTATGCCAGGGTTTAGATAAGATAATGATAGGATGATTTTATGAAACCGAGACTATAACTTGTGACTAAACAAGTGATAACATTTGATGATAATACTGCAGATATTTTATGATTGTGATAGATGTGGAGATATTAATAAGTAAATTTATGATGGTGAATCAAGTCTTAATATGGCGGGTATAACTATTTATGTGTGCTGTTACATTAGTAGTCAATGAAAGACTAGAAAAACATTTGGAATACATCATGCATGATTTGAAAGTTATAAGATGGGCCACAAGTTTCAAAAATAGTTTGAAGTTTTTTATTTATATTATTTATTGATTTGTAAAAATACGTTGCAATATAGTCAATGATAATACTGATAAATCATTTTGTATTTCGATCTTTTAGGCTTTCAAGCTTATCATTGTTAAAAAAAAGGAAAACTCATTGGTTTTTACTGGCGCCAAAACGTTATATATTCTTATTCCGTTAATATTTTTTGACGGTATAAGTTGTAGAAGTTATAATTAAAATGATTGTTTTTGTTCTTACAATATGTAAATTTACCAAGTTTTGCAAAAAGTGCTCATCGGACATCTAAGTACCAAACCATATTAAAAGATGTGGGCAATAACCCCTGATAATTGAAATAACTTTTAAAAAATATGAATGAATATATCGAGGCTTTACCACATGAAAAATATCAAATCTTTTCCACGTTGAGCTATAAAAAAATGTTATTTCGAAGCTCAGGAAAGTCATAACAATTGAAAAAATGCTATTTCTATGAGTTTATTTCTATTGATTTTTGATGAAAATTTCTCGCTTTTGTTAATTTTTATGAACTTTTCTCTACACTATCTTAATTTTTTTATGGTGACAATTTTTTAAGTTTTGTCGAAATTAGATTCCAAACCCAAGAAGACTCCAACAAGAAAAAACTTTTTACAGTAACTTTTTAAGTGCCAGATTTAATATATACCTCCTTTATTTATTTCTGGACAGCATGTTTTAGACCCCCCTAAGATTTTATAACTATAAAAAGGTCCCCCTCCCTTTAGGTATGAACAAGGGTTTTGGATATGTGAATGTAGGCAAAATTCTGGTCAGAATAATAAGCCTATTTCCTATTTGTTGGGAAATTATTCCCAATTTGTCCATTTTTTATGCTTCAACGCTTAGACTAAAAATAAAGGTAGCAAGTACCTTTGAACGTATTAGGTTCTTGTTTCAGAACAATGTAAACATTCAACGAAAAAGTAGTTCCAACAAAACATTTTTATTACAGTGATATTACAAATTGGTTCCATTCGTCTGCATAATTGTAATAAAATTAATATATGATAACTTTATATTAGCAACAAGAACGAGGACAACGTGCTCTTGTTAAGTAATGTGCACAGTTCGTTCTTTCTGCATCGAATTGGCAATAAGTCCCGTAATCTTCTTTGCACAAACCTATAAAAAAATTACCATTCTGTTCACTCATGTACAAGGGTTTCTTCTAATGTTCTTCAAATGAAGTTTTTTATTTCTCATAAAGACTGCTAGTATATGATTTGCTAGTTCTAAGTCGTTTAGAATCAATATTTTTGATTCCTATTTTACTCTAAGACTCTATGTTCTTTTTGCCAATTGATTAGGCTAACTTTTGAAATTATTCTCAAATAACAAAATACGACCGTGTAGCTACTGAAAATATAAATAAGAGCAAAACTTCTTATCTCGCCTAGTACGAAGTAAAACTGCTTTGATAATTTCTGAATATTATTACATCAGTTTTTTATTTATTTAGCAAAGACTTCATTTTATAACTTAACGTAAAATAAACCAATTTAAAAAAATCCCTTGACATTATTCAACTGAAATGAAAACTTAAAGAAATATGAAAGATCAAAAAGTTTCTTACCTTGGGCAATTTTTTTGATTTGGGGGCAGCATGTTTTTTGACAGACATTTGTAACAGCGGTATATCGTTTTTGTTTTGCGTACAGGGCACAATTTTTCTTATCCAAATCGTTAGCGTCTTCACATGCAGTTGCTAATATAGGTTAGAACAAAGATAAGATAAATTCTGTATTTTGATATTTACCTACAGTTACAAAAAAGGGATGCAAATGAAATGAAGTAAAATTCTAAGAGAAGATTTGTTTTAACTTTTTGAACTATCCAATATTTGATTTTTCTATTGTAAAAATTCGTTGTTTTTGGTAATTTTTATGAACTTTTCTCTACATTATCTTAATTTTAAATGGTGACAATTTTTTAAGTTTTGTCAAAATTCGATTCCAAACCCAAGAAAACTCCCGCAAGAAAAAACTTTTTACAGCAAAATTTACAGCAATTTCTAAAGTGACAGATTTAATATATACCTCCTTTATTTATTTCTGGACAGCATGTTTTTTGACAATCTCTTTGTACTGATGGAGCGCTGCAGTGCTTTTCTTTTTTGTGCTTATCGCAAACCAGTTTAGAGCTGTAGTCGACACTAGCTTCACATGGTCCTGTCTGTTCTGTGTTGATTGTCAATTTTAAAAAGAATGTCAACTATTTCAAAGTACGTTTTAGGCAATACAAACTAAGGAGATGCTATGCGAGAAAAAAATTACTCTGAAACTTATTTTACAAGTGGGGTTCAAAAATAATGATCATCTCATTTAGAAGTGATAATGAAAAAATAATGATTATAATAGTTGTAAGGGTTTATCCAGTAAAGAGATTCATCATAGAAAGGTGAGACTATTTGTTGGTATCGAGAAAAAATCCCCCGAGAAAAAATCCCCTCGGAAAATATCCCTCCAGAAAAAATTGCTCCGGTAAAAATCCCCATGAAAATATCCACTTGAGGAAAAACCCCTAAAATTTACAATAGTTTCATATCAATAGCATAGTTTTATAGACTTTATCTTGATATTATGGACAAGAAATTAAGTGGAAAAAATTATTTTGGGGCTTTTTTTTTGGGGGGGGGGGGGGGGGTTTCAAAGGAGATCCAATTTGTGGATGTTACATTTTTCATGTTACAATGCTTCCTTTACCTTTACAGTCTTTATTAAATAAATGGTTGTATTATTTTCCCTTAAATAAACCTTTTAGTTGTCAGCCAGGACGGGCTAACAACACCTTTTTATTAATTTTATGATGAAATGAAAAAATGCAAATGAGGAAATATTTTATAACAAGTTCAACGGAAAGCAGAAGTAAAATGCATTTAATTTTGTTTAAAACAACTTATACATATGGACCCATTCAGTAAAGGCGACTACGCTGAAATGTCAAAAATATATAAATCATCCCCGCAGGTAGCTTCTTCTTTATAGTACATTTATATGTAATGCGTGTCACGTTTGCTTTGAAGCCACACCATGCTGTTAATAGATATGCATTATTTAAACTTAAATTACAGAAACTTTGGTCAAAGCCTAAACATGCAAAACGAATTAAGAAGTTACATAAAAGTATAGGTACCTGGTCTAAAGGGTGGATAGGTAATTATGATTGTTTTTGACAAGCAGCATGTGTATTTGCAGATCTTTTCCATAAATTTACTTCCGCAATAACCCTCTGATTTGAGTAAGTTGCACTTTTATTCACTTCTCGCGTTTTTAAGATCTCTCTAATAAAAAATAAAATGTAAAAGTGAAACATGGGCGTGTTATATGTTGCTGCTGTTATCGTAAGCATATTAGAGGGTGTTATTTATTCAGTTTGTAAGCATCTAAATTTTGACTTGATCACCCTATTCTTTATAAAGATTTGGTTAGTTGAGTTGAGAATGGACTGTTGGCGAACACAAAAATCGAAAATTTGTAGAAAAGTATTAACTGTTTGGATATAAAGAAAGTTAAAATATACTCTTTTCTAGTTAATGGATGATGGGAAAAAGTTGCGTTAACTTTCGGTTCTTCTGGCGTTGTAAAAAGAGTTTTTCGGATTATGTTTGAAGTGTTCAAATTGTAGATTATAATATCATTTTTGTTAATAGAAAGGGAAAATAAACAGGAAATTCAATTTAAGTCATTCTAGTTGTTCCTGCATTTAACGGAAAGTATCTCCTATTTACGGAAAGTTTTTAACGCATATATCCTTATAAAGTAATTATAATGATTGGTTAAGTAAGTCTAGTGAGTCTTAAACAAAATATAATTCTAAAATAACCGATTCCTTAGATACGATTTCATTAAGTGTCAATTAATGAGTTTTAATGCTCACATAAGTAATCAATAACAGAGTTAGTTTCAAGAAAATTGTTGATCCATCTATGTGATATATCGTTGTATTACAAACACTTAACTACTGCCTTTAAACAATAATTTTTGGTTCTTGATCTATAGAAGGACATTTCGTAATTTTTATAGTAATTTTCAAAAAAAAAAATTTTTTCAATAATGCGGACTATTTGCTTCATTTGTCAAACTTGCTGAAATGAACTTAAATTAATTGCTAATTAATTATTAACCAAATTGAAAGCTTTGTATGAAAAACTCATGTGATTTAATTTCTTTAAGATAATCATGGAAAAAAATTAATATCCACGTTTAACTGCATTTTTGATACGTAAATACGTTGATTTAGCGAGATTTCACAGAAAAAATATTTATACTGAAATGTATAAAAAGATTGACTACAACAATTATTAGTTTTTTGTATTCATTAAGAAGCGTGTAAGAAAATAAAGTGAAAAAAAAATTAATACTTGTTACTTAATCCTTTAACATTCCGTTTTCTGAGTGTAATTTTTTAGTTAAGCTTTCAAATCAAAACGAGTAAGATTAAAATATGTTAATCCAATTTTCGGCGAGTTAATTAATGCTCAATAAAATCTCCGAGAGGAGTTACTTTTGAGGTAGAAACACCCGCAATGACACATTAAACTAAACTATGATTCGCGATTTTAAAAATTAACAAATTTATTCTTATAAGGCTTAATCTTATTTTTTTTTCTGGACAAATAGTCTGACTTGTAAAATTTTGATGAGATAGAAAATCCACAATCTACACAGGTGCTTACCTTCCATCTCCACACCAGCCATCATCATCATAATAGTTGCTACAAACACCAAAATTCCAAATATCTCCATAGTTTAACTGTATCAAATAATATATCAAATAAGATTGATAAGTACTTTAACGAAATCTAGCTATTTATTTATTTTCTATGGCGACACATAAATTTGTTATGAATATGCTAACTAACTCATAAGTGTATGATATATAATATAAAGAATACAATAGTATTGAAGACGTATTGGTTTTAGCGTTTTTTGTCTCGATGTTTTTTTCTTTTTTTAGAAACCTGCCGTTGGAACTCTGCGATTTGATTGGTTATTTAAAAGACAATCGTGGTTAATAAATGAAATAGCGGGATGTTTTTAGGAAAGTAATTCATATAGCAAGATATGAATAACTCATACAAGGATTTTTTGTTAATATGCCTTCATAATTAGGGTTAGGGCTTGGGGTCAGGGTCAGGGTTAGGGTTAGGATTAGAATATTTTATGTGATTTTAATGTCTACTGTTATTTTTAAGGTTGAAATTTTTATGTGATCTTGCTATATGAACTACTTGCCTGTTTTTAGCATTGTTTATTAAAAAATAACACATAGCTATCATAAGCTGTTCATATTTGCTTGCTAACAGCGTGTGATAAGAATAGTTGGCTAAATTTTTTTTATTTTCTAGTTCGAAGGAGTTATATTTGTGAGATTGTGCGCGCTGGCTCCTCTTCTAAAATGACCTCATTTTCTATATTTGCAATTACAGAGCATCTTCGTTTATGCAGCATATAAACTTAAAACCCTTTAAAACTTAAAACTTGAAAAAGGTTGTTCATATAATCGTGCGCTATGAACGACGTGGCCAGACATGCAGCAAATAAACTTATAGACAAAATGTAGTTAATTCATTTTTTAAAGACAATCGTTAATCATCAAAGGCAGCGCTAAAGTTAATTATTTGATCAGCTTTTTTCGTATATGCCAATGATTTACAAATCAAAGAAGACTTTCCAAAAACAAAAAGGAATGAGTGAAATAAAAAGAAATAAAATAAAAGTGAAATAGCAGTTAACATATAAATAGAAAAAAAAGTTATCCCCGCCATTCCATTTTTACATATCTGATATAAAAACGAATAGAACTGAATTTAACACGTGTTAATTTAGTAAAGGTACTAAAAACTAATTGTAAAGAGATTACAAATACATGACGAGTTTACTTTTCTTTTTTTCTTTTTCGCAAACATAACAAGATTTAATAAAAACATTCAACATGACTGATTCAGAAGAAAGCAATTATTCTGTGAGGGAAAGTCATTTTTTCTTTTATTACTGAATTATACTGCAATGAATCAGAGAATACAGAAGAAGAATTAAGCTTACAAGCCAACACTGAGGATTCATTATATAACGACACTTTGAATCCCAGTCGTCAAGAAAACCTTCCCTGGTGTACTCTCTAGATGTAGTATTAGAATATGATTAGAAGAAGCTCAGTATTGTAAAATTTTGGATGAAAAACTTAACCAGAGAACAATATAGCAGAGCATAAAATCACAACGTTTTAATATTTTTGTTGTTTTAAACGCATGTTTATTTTTTTGTTTGATAATATTTATTTACTCTTGATTAGTTTATTCAAATATTATTTAATATTTAATTTGAATATTGAATTAATTTTCTTTTCAAACTTATAAATAAAAGTGAAGTCTTAACATTTTGATTAGTTAGACATCAACTGATTAGTTTGTTACCAAATTACACTTATTTGAAACGCCGAATTACAGAGTTAATTTATATGAAACTAATATCTTGTCTAACCGAAACCAGCCTTAAACTAGTCTATGTTATACCTTGCGAAAAAGAATCCACCCCCCCCCCCCCCAATATCAATAAAGTATACCCTCATAAAACTCTTTTATCTTTTAAGAAAACATCGATGATTATGATTCACAATGATGTGCACCTTAGAAGTTGTTCATGTTTTCTATGGTTTTTAATCTAAGAAACCTAATATTTACAATAGTTTCATGTATTTAGCATAGCTATGTAGACCTTATCTAGATGTTCTGGAGAAAGAATTTGGATTTTTGAAAAAAGGGATTTTTTCCGGGGGGATTTTTTCTCGGGGGGATTATTTCGGGGAGATTTTTTCCGGGGAGATATTTTCTGGGGGGATTTTTTCCGGGGGAGTTTTTTCTGGGGGGATTTTTTCCTAGAACCATGTTTGATAACACGAGTTAGCGTTCTGTACAAGTTTGTATTTGATTTTATAAGAGAATTCAACGATTCAGCTTTATACTATAACATAATAATTGAAAAAAACTGTTTTGAAGCATCATAATTATCCAAGAGGAGCAATAAAATATTGTTGATTTGTCCAAAAGAAATTATAAAAAAATAAAAAAAAAATTATAAAAAGAAAAATATTTTAATATTGGAACATTATTAAAAGTATTTAAGTCCTGCAGCGTCTGCGTCTTAAGTCCAAAACTGTGATTTCTCCACCGTGGTGCCTTTTTGGATCAAACTAAAAATGGGTGTCCTTTGTCCAAAATGGATCATTTTTTTAAAAAAAATTTGTTGTAACTCTTTTTTTCACTGCTGTTTACCTGTTTATGTTAAAACTATAAAGAAATTTTCCAAGGTTTAATTTCCCTTTAAAAGTAATTAAAAGAATAAATAAAATCGCTAGGTTCAACAAAAGTCGATGTCATTTATTGAATCTATAATTTTATTGTTCTATAATTATCATTTCTATATAGATAATCAGTTACATTAAGTTTATATATTTGAGAAAACCATCTTTTCGCGATACAAACATTTTCTTGTAATAAAAAAATACTGAAATGTCAATCAAAGATTATTGTTTGATATTTTGATAACTTTAACGCTACGAAGTAAAAGTTAGTTACCCCTATATGACGGTAGAGTGGACAATACGGACCACTAAAAATGAGTGATTTTAAAGGTTATTCTGTAAAGAAAAGTTCTAGTTAATATAGATTATAAGTTCTTTGTTACTACTTAAATTGCTATATAAATTATAAAAGGAATTAAATTAAACTTCACTCCAAAATACCGTTAACATATAAAATTACTCAACTCTCCTATCCACTTTATAGTTCAATTTCTATCTTCGTATTTATTTTAAGATATCCATTTCTCTTTAGCGTATCGTAACGTCGCTGTTGACATCTCAAAATACTTTTCATACACAATATTTTAACCCCTTTTGAATAACATTTTCGAATACTTGAATATTGTTAAATATAAAACTTTTGTTCGCACTAAATCACAATTTTGAATACTTTTATCGTAAAATACTCGTCTTATATAGGGGACAAACGGAAATCATTATGATCTCACAAAACAACATTAAACAAAAATAAACAGCCCCCTTTTCAATACATGCCATACAAACGGGATGTTTGACGTAAATAAAACTACCAAACAATTTTCGTTATATAATAATGAATTAGAAAATGAAGATATATTATATACAAAGTTTTTCTGTTATATAATAGTAAATTATATATCTCATAACGAGGTGATATAATTTTTTTTATCACCTTCTCGTTACATAAGATATAATAACACTTGTCGTGACAAAACTTTTTCGTTATATATTATTTAATTACCAAAATTCGTAAATTACCAAATTACTTCAACGCTACAGTATGAAGTGTTTTCTTTTTAGTTTCGTAACTTCTTAATTATATCTCTTTGCAGTAGTCTCTTTTAAAATTCTTTATTCATAATTGTATCGTTTCGTTCTTAAATTGTATTCTCAACTGTAATAACGTTCAATCTCTCTAATATCAGTTCTATCACATTAACTGCCTTTAATTCAGTTGTTCTTGTTCAGTTTAACTCATCGTAAACAAATCCTTATAACAACTACAACTACCGCAAATATTAGCCCAAACACCTGCTGACTGTTGTTACCGTTAAAATATCTGTCTTATATAGGGAGCGGATATAATCCATCAAATAACAATCAATTTAATGCATTAACTTGTTTACAACATAAAACCATCATCTCAATCTAATCTCGATCAATCATCTAATTCACTCTCTGAACCAAACTTCATATCTTAACTCTTTACTTAGAAAGTA
>JAUELD010042871.1:0-11823 GCA_031471615.1 Aglantha digitale
ACTTGTCAATAACACTTGTCAATAATATTTGTCAATAACACTTGTCAATAACACTTGTCAATAACACTTGTCAATAATACTTGTCAATAACACTTGTCAATAACACTTGTCAATAATATTTGTCAATAACACTTGTCAATAACACTTGTCAATAACACTTGTCAATAACACTTGTCAATAATACTTGTCAATAACACTTGTCAATAATACTTGTCAATAACACATCTAATATGTCATGCTCTATGTCATACTCCAAAACATACTCCGTGACATATTCCGTGACATGCTCTTTTAGAAAAGGATGGAAAGGAGCAGAAAAAGTTGTAATCCATGTGGGGCTATTAACACTTTCTTTCAACCAGTTTTTAGAGAGTAGCTACCTGCTTAAAGGAAGATTAAGATAACTCATAAAGAATGTTTTATGGTTTCATTGTTGCAGCCTGCAATATGTTTCTTTCAGTATTCGTACTGTGGTTATGACGAAAACATTCATTTTACTTCAACCTTGATGCTCATGTCTGAAAATTGTGCTATAGCAAAAGGGAAGTTAAATGTTAATATTTATTCTCAGCATCTGAATGATTTTCAAAGGTACTAACCTACATGATTTTTTTCTTTGATAAATTATTAAAAGAGCGGAAAATGTTTTTTCGGTAAAGAGCATTTTTTTTATCTTTTGGTTTTGCCTTAGGTTGCACACCTGACATAATAAGATCTATTTTAATCGATGAATTTAAAATTTAGGGGTTTGGCAAATGAGCTCCATACGTTCTCACAGCTTGTGATAGCTTCTGATGACTGATATGCTAACCGGATATTAATCTATTAACCTCATTATTGCATTAAAAAGAAGAAATTCATTGCATTAATAATGCTTATCTAGTATTAAAATTTACTTTGTTTTCGCGATTTGAACTTTGGATGTGGTTGGAATTTTATTAAATCAAATTAGAAAATAAATAGGATTGCACGTCATTTAGCTAAGCACTTCATTAACTTACATTATAGTTTGTTTAGAATTCATCTTATCATTCTGCTTTTATTAAGTGTAAAACCAAATTAATACATTAAATCGAAATTTCCCATGCTTTGTAACGTTTTAACCGATACAAAAGATGCTGAAGATGAGGCTGATAATTCGCAATCTCCCCTTCGCCTATTAAATGTTTTACGACTTTTCTTTCCAATTGTCTATACGTTAAAGGAGTTACTTGGAGTTAAGATGATTTGGAATTCCGAAAAAATGAGAAGTTCGTACAACTTTTAAGCCATGTAGAAATGGGGTAAAATAAGTTCCCAAAACTGAGCACATTTTGGTCCCTGTGAAGACATGCCCGCTGATACAGCTTACCACTCGATTTTGAAACTTTCTATATTTAGATCTAGTATAAATAGACAAACCTTATTTTAAAAATGTGGTAAAATCACCGGTAGCAGGCCCCAGCACTATAAACAGCCACTTTAACACCTGACAGCAGAGTTCAAAACTATGGTGGAGGTACGTAAATTCGATGTTGTCAAACTTTATTTAACTAGTTTGTTCTCAAACATCTCTGCAGGATGAAAAGTTCTTAAAACTTGATATTCTAACTTTAATTGCTTGTTACCTCGCTGTTCATTTGATGTGTAATTTTCACTTATTATCCAATTTCCTTTTTTCATTTAGCATTTTTAAAATTTTGATAATCATTCCATTGAAGTTTGTTTTAGCGTAATTTCAGCTGGTGAGGTGTTTTAAAAAAAGTAGCGTGGTATAGGTAAGAATTTACTATGAACAGTAAAAGCTTCAGTTTAACGCTAATATCATAGAACGGTATTATCAAACAATAATACATAAATACTTTTATTCATGTAACTACTAGTTCTGAAGATGGCAGGAAGGCGAGCCTTACTTCTCCTTTTTTGTTGAAGCATAATTTGCATTTCTAAAGAAGGGTTAATGAACATTTATTTTGTTCATGATGTAGCACAGTTGTAGGGGAATAACATCAAAATTAAAAGATTCCGGTGCACAAGGTTTTAATCAAAGTAATAATGCATAAAAACTATATATATTCAATCGATAATATCAAATTTACATTGATACATGAAATGTGTTAAAAGTCGGCTTTCATCTAATTACCACATCCGTCAACGAGATATAACGAAAGTCAACGAAAGATACCAACAAGAACATATAGATTACCATAAAGACGTGGTCGTGGATATTATTGTTTTTGTTAATTCCATGATAATGGATCCACTAATTATCGAATGAAATAACAACTAAAAAATGTTTGAACAGAATTTACTAATTTCACTTGCACTTTTTAAATTCCATAGCTCTGAAATATGAACTAAATTGCAATAATTGGGGGTAATTTTTTAGCCTATATTCTATTAGGCTATTGATATTTTTATGGCGATTAACAAAATCTTATTCTCAATGTAGTGACTGTTTTATAAACGCAATGATTTATAAGATATCTGTCTTTTACTTTTTTTATTTTGAAAATACAAATAATATACCAAAGTTCCAACTACCTATGTGCACCCAAAAGATTTAAATCATCCCTCGCCTATTAAAACCAACCAAGAAACAAAAAATGTAATAGCAATGCTTTTTAGAATGCGTACACACACACATACGGACAAAATACGAGACTAGCCAGTGGTCCGGGGTTAAACGCCAGGTTCAATTTTATTTAGAAAAATATTGACATGAAAATTTTATCATTTTTTTACTATCGCATTTTTTTATGATAAGTCATTTATATAATTTTACTTAAATAACTATTTGTTGTATCGCTTTTTATAATAATCATAAGGGACAAATTTAATGTCATGACATTAAAAATAAAACATTATTTGTTGTCGATCTAGCTATCTAGTTTTTTATCTTTTAAAAATGAAATAAAAAACCAGATGATTTTTTAAAGAATACGGTTAAGATTTTCTAAGTTACGATGAATTGTAAAAAATCTTCACAATCACCCAAAAGTCCTTTTCTAAAAACAAAGGAAAACAAAAGAATGCTTATCTACACACGGTTGCAAATAGTATTATATTAAAGTTTTATTATATTATTTCGCTATATTATTCTGTGATAAGATAACTAAATCAGATAAGATAGTATTTAATATGGGAAAAGGAGGGTTGGAAGTTAAGTGGGCAATTTGTAATGGGTAATTATGAATATCTAATTAATAAATCAATCTAAATCTGCTTTTGTGTAATTAATGGATATTACCCTTCCAATATATGTTTAAAATGCTGTAATATTGCAGTGCTCCGTTAGCACATGACAAACCCTCGATTCTTAGGCAATTGAAGCTCGTAATCATAAAATGTCATTAGCATACAGTCTTCCCATCTGTATGTATTTGCATTAGCTGCATGATGTGCACAGTTCCGCTTATACGTTCAATTGATATTGTGTTGGTTAGTAATTTTGCTTGTCTACTTATTGAATGTTTATGACACTATGAAATAAATGCTAATATTGTTGTGGTTCGGTAATTAACGAAGTCTAACATTAGCTACGTAATAAACGTTATATGATTGTTTATTTACTGTCTATGTCCAGTGTTTAAGTCAAAAAGTCTCACTTACTTTAGTATTACACAAACTATCTATATCTTGCTATATAAACTTCAAATGGTGATAACTAATACGTAATGTCAAAAAATAATAGCTAATATTAATAGATAATAGCTAATGTCAATGCTTAATTGTGTAAATTAACGTAAAGAAAATATGTGCAGTTTTTTAAAGACGTCGTTTCAACCAGTTATTAAAAACAAACGGGAAATGCACCGGAATTTTTTGTTTTTTAAATCTATACAAATCTGCCTTTCCATTTTAATTTTTGAAATTTAAATATTTATAAAGCTTCAAAGCTATCTCATCTGATTAATCTAATACATATGCTTTAAACACGTAAATAAGAAGAAAGCAGCTAGAAATAAAATCGCCATTAAACGAGTCATTTTTTAAAAGTTCAAACTATTCAATCTGTTAATCGGCGAGCTTCGAATCTTAAAAATAGAGTTAATTTATTGAGGAGGTGTGATTAACATGCACTTTGCGTATTTTGAAATTAAAACCAAAAGAACTTTGGAAATAAGGAATCAAGTGAAAATTGCAAAAGTAGCTATATAACAACTTTTTTTGGTGAAAGTGGATATGTATAAATCATAAATATATATCGCACAAAAATTTAAAATATTAATATTGTTTAAGAATTGAAGCCAGTAAAAATAATGACAAAAATTTACTTTTAAGTTTTTTATGGCTTTTTGTTTATTCTGTAAAACAAATAATGACGCTCTTTCTTAATCATCAAAGTTGGTTAACTTTATTGCGTTTTTACGCCAACTTCTGATGTGAAATTGTCTTGTAGTCACTTTTATTGGTTTCGTAGCTAACACATTCGAAACTATAAATAACAAAGAAATATTTGCACCAATATGATGAGCTTCAGCTCCAACGTATTATTTCAATGAGCCAAGTCAGTTGCTTTATAAAAACTTGTAAATATAATTATGTTAAGCACCCTTCATTAAGAACTAAAAGTAAAAAGCATTAACTTGTGGTTTAAATATAGTTTAAAGACTAATTAAAAAGTTTTCGTCAGCGATCTTTTTGAAAAAATATCCAAAAAATGATTTAGTAAAACGTCAATACATTTTAATTGTTCAAACATTATTGAATATAAATGCTCCTCACAACTCATTAGTTCTGCATTCGAATACAAGTATTAATGCTGTATACATCTCACAATAACAACTGTTATAACAAATTAATAAAGTAAAATCAAAACATGGAAATTAACTCGTGAGTTTACTTATTTACTGTATTTTGCACTTCCTTGTTTGTCATTTTTGTTTTATTAAAAGTTATCTTTTGTTGTTATTTTATGGAATGAAAGGGCAATTCTTTTAACAGCTAGGACAAATAAGGTCATAAAAAACATGTTTGATTTGAACAACATTTCCAAGCGCGCTTCTCATTTTGTTTTGTCACTAACAAGCAACGTGTAATATGTTTTCTGTGAAGAAGCCTTCTTCTCATATATCTCCATCTAACTTTTGTTTTAAAAGGCTAAACCAAGACAAGTTCCGACAGATAAGCATGCCATTGGTACAACAGACGCTTCAGTATCCATTTGTAGAAGACATTCAATACGCAGCTACCGATCAACTAATGGGGACAGAGTTTCTTCAATTTATATATCCAATCGACCAATTAAATATGGACAGTTATCCAGAAATGATTATGCAAAACACTGGCGGAGTACTGGTTGATAACAAGGCGTCTTTAGAAATGATGTCGGAATTTAAGTACAATTTACCTGATGGTTTATTGACGCCCCCATTAACGCCAAAAGATCAAATACGGAATGAAATTAAATCAGCGGGAGTCAAAGAAAGCGAAACAACATTTGAATTTAATATCGATGAATACATAAAACCACTGATACTTGGTAAAGATTATTTTTTAAGTTTAAATATCCCATTGACGTTGATGCTAATTCACTATTTCTCCATCAACTTACATAGGCTTAAAGTTGTAAGCAGGCTACAAGTTCTCTTGTTTGGTTAATAAACAATTTAATTATAATTGCTAAAAATAGTCTTTATCTTATGTTTCTACGTCTGAAATTTTTCTAGCCAAGATTTAGTTAACAATCGACATATAAATCACAATTACCAAATTGGTTTTACTTTCTTTAGATCAGTATAATTATGATGCTGACGCTGCAAGTATAGTACCCAATGCCAACACTGCAATACAAGCTAATCAAATTACAAACACGTCGAAACACAATAACAGTTCTTGCCAGTACTATCAAAATGACTGCAATAGTATTATCGAAGACAAAATCCGAGTCACAGACTTTACAGAAGACAACAAAGATTTTGTTCACGGTAAATGGACTCGCAGTTCTATAGCACATAACACTCTCGAGAGAAAGCGAAGAACGCAGATGAAAAAGTTATTCACTAGATTACGTTACACGATACCAGGGTTAATCGAAAATGAAAAATCGCCAAAAATAATGATTCTAACACAAGCTAAACGGTATTTAGATCAGTTGAAGTATGTCGAACAGCGGCTATTAGCCGATAGAGAATTAGAAGTGCAGAGAAATTTTATTTTGAATCAAAAGATCTTTGAGCTAAGTTCTTCACGTTAAATCACTTAAAAATATAAAAAGGTGCTTATATATAACTCTTAATATATTTGCGTTAACAGTTTGTCTGGAGTCGAATAAACAACAGTGTGTTTTCTTTAGTATGAACGAATAAATGCTTTTGGTTTGCAAGCTAGTTTGCTAGTTTTTAGACCTTTTCACATAACACCTAAATTATTCTTTTATCAAAAGCAATTTCTTGATATCCATATTTACTGTTTCAAATAATCAAATGTAAATGTATATATATATAAACATAGAATTGATAAAATATTTGGATCGGATCCAGATGAAAACGTAAATACGTAAAACTTGTGGGCATAATATTGAGAAGCGTATCTATTTAGTATTGCCCCCGCCTAACATTTGGTTATTGACTCATTTTAAACAGCATTGACATTGGATGATGGCTATAAATAGATATGTTTCTTAAAATATTAAGTCCGTGCTTGTTATGTAACTGTAGTTAAATATTTTGGCGGGAACAAATTATTTTTTTATTTATAGTAAATATAGACGTAGAGAAGAAGTTGTATATATATGAAGTCTATATATTTTTCATTTTGTCTATTTTGTCTATTTTTTTATTAAATTTACAGCTGGATTGTATAAACAAGGAAATCATATATTATAATTTCCAAATACTTATAGAAAACATGTTTAAGAAACAATTTCTTTAAAAATAATTTCTATTCTCTACACCTCTGACGCCTCACCCAGGACCGTTTAACGTTGATGACGGCGCGTGGTTTAGAATGTGAATTTCACAAACTAAGAAATGATCAAACCATTTTTTAGATAACCATAGGTTGAAAAACATTTTGATCATTGAAGTAGTCGCCAAATGGTATTTTATACGTCGTTGTCATGTAATTATCATAAGAGATCTCATGCACCTGCAGTTCTGCTTTTAACATTGCAACAGCCACAATGCACCAGCAATATTAATTCACACTCTCTTAAAGCTTTCTTTAGGGACATTATGCTAGGTGGATTTAATTCTTCAAAACTGTCATATAGTGTAGTCTCCATGAATATGTCGTTAGAATACCACGACTAATGACGGTATTAAAGTAACGTCAAAACCAACATTAAGCAAGCATCAGCTTGTGTATTATTCTATTGTGCAAAAATCAGAAAGCGCGTTTTGAACATATATTCCTATAAAGTGTATTTCAACAATAAATCTGATTTACAAGCTCTGTAAGCTTAACTTTTTAACATTGGAAACTTTGTTGCGGCTGACCATAACCATTTAAAAGTCTGGTTACGAAAAGCAACATTCCTTGCGTGTATAATGTGACATGTGGCACTCGCCGACTATGGTATCAATCTCATCACCAGACATTGTTTTCGCTTTTTATTAAAATAAATTGTCATTACGGTAAATATAAAGGAAACCCTACAATGGAGTTTTTTATTAATCGATCATAATAGTTCATAACCGACCATAATAGTTTTGCTCATTTTTTAAAATAAATGCATATTGAAAGTATGCTTTCAAAGACTAATAAAATTAGCTTTGATCTAAGCTTTTGTGATTTCGAACTAGTTTTCCACCTCTTTCCTCTTGCGATAAATGGCGCTTATTACATACCATTTTTATGGGGTACGCTCACCAAAACAATAAAAAATAAATAATTCCCTTAAATGCACTGATGACCATACTTAGCTAGCTATCATGGTACCCTATAAGCGTATTTTTAGGTTGTTGATGTTAGAATATTGTATAAATAGATTTTTTCAGTCATACAAAAAGTGGAAAATAAACCAGTCGCATTCAAGTTGCATAACAAAATAATTCAAATTTCAAGTTGATTTTCACGTTCTGTTGAATATCTTTACGAGCAACATATAGTTCAAAAGCATATATAAATAACTCTTATAAAAACATTATCCCCAGCCATCCCCAGAATTTATTTAAAATTGTTTGTCCTTATTTATTTAAATAAAGAAAAACCTTCTTTTGAATTAATAATTGGTAATGGAAGAGCGAGTTTTCATATAGAGAAACGGCTGTACTAAATAGTTCGCGGTTAAAAAAATAAAAACATGTCATTTAAATCTAAACTATGAAACGGTTGATCGAGATGAACCTGGTTGCTGCTCATTATTCTACAACTTTAGTTTCGGTTTGTATTGCTATTCCGTTCTTTATAAAAAAAATTAAATCACAATTTTTTTTACAATAAAGGCTTGTTTCTATAGCGAAAAACTCTTACAACTTCAAATGAATAAATAAATGATGTAATATTTTCTGTCTATGTTCTTTTTCTTTTTCTTTTTAATTTTTCATTAATTTTTTTAAAAAGAATTTCGTTTAAACTTTGTTTACATCATTTGCGACGACTATGTTTGAATCTACATCGGGTATTTTAAAGCAGGGCAAATCCGATTTTACAGCGTAACCATCGTGTGGCTTCCGACACGCAAAATCGTTTATCCGCTTACATCTCCGGCAGTTTCGTGTCCCAAAACTGCTGCTTATTTAAGTCGAAACCGTTCTCTTCTAGCAGCAAAACTGTTAACCAGTTTTTCGCAATTAATTTCGTTCAAATGTTCCTGTCTTTCATTAATTTGATTCTTTACTAATTCTAGGAACTGCTTTAATAGGATTTAATTTCTGATCGGTCAACTGTATATTGTACTTCATGCCTGCTTCACAATCAATCTTGAAATTAGTTCGGTAATTTTTCGTGAATTTTTTAATTCAGTGTTTATTGTTTTATAAACAATTGAAATCGCCAATCCACCTCGCGTTGTCGGTAGCTACGACATTTTCAGACCACAGTTTTCTCACTGCCGAAGCTGGAATAAACTTATAGCGAATTTTCTCCTCTAGAGGCACCAATAATTCATTTAACCATGGAGGTGTTAAGAAGGAAATATATATTTTTATAACTTCTTTTATATTCACTAATGATTTCTATTCATTTCACTGATTGCTTAAAAGCTATGCGTGCTGAAAATATTTGTACAAATATTAGTCATAAATCAAGTTTTATTTTTTACCTAATCCTTCCTTGACATATATCATATAGTTAAGAGTAGCTTTTTCCACTATAACGAAATGTATTAAGTAGTATTGAACCAAGAAAATGTATTCAAAGAAAGATTTCACTGAAATTTCGTCGAAATAGACCAAAATTTATAGTTGATTTTAAAGTTAATGGAACATAGAACTGAAATAGTTTCAGAGTATGTTATTCATAACGACATGAAAAAAAAGATATCTGAAAATGAATATAAACCATTAAGGATTCCCTTAGTTATTGCCCCAACAAAATTCGTTTTTTTGTTGATTTTTTTTCCTTATAAAGCCTTGGTACAAAAGAAATTATTACATGTTATTCCTTATTATATTATTTCCATGATTTAACCAAGGAATTTGTATCTAGAACGAACTACAGCAACTTCCTCTGATTCTCTCACGTTGTTTGTGAATATAATATAAGTTACAGCTTATATCATTTAAAAATTCATTAATTTTTGTAAAGAATGTTTTTTCATACCACAGGGCTTAACGAATATAACTTTATAAGGTAAAAATAATAACGAAAACATGAATTCTTTTGCTTAGTTTTTGGTAGAGTAAACCTTTGTGTCTTCACTTAAAGCCAACATATAATTTTAGTTAAGGCAAACACATGATGAGTTTGATTAGAAATCACATATAAATATTAACGAACTTACTTGATTTGCGCAATATCTAATACACAAATTTAGAAATTGATTTTCTACTTGTGAAAAACATAAAATCTTTTTATGATAAAATTAAATTTGATTTGCTAAGTTACAGTTTTAACCATTTAAAGGTGTCGCTCATTCTTAAAAACATATTCGTAGTTAATATTTTTTCATATAAAGTCGACAAACTCTGTCTTAATGCAATTAAATGAATAAATAGAATCATTAAGGTTAACAAAAGACGATGTGAAACCTTCTTGTAAAATTTCCTTGATTTAACTCATGAATATTTCGCAAAAAGCACTTAAGCTTACCTTTGAAACCACTGGCAAATACGGAATGAGCAGCTTGGGGTTCTCAGCTTATACGTTAAAATAATAGAAGTTGTTGCTGGTTCCAATCAGATACTAATGATTGAATATATAATTTCTTAAAACTAATACTTCGAATTACATATGTCGCTTACCGTCTTTAGTCATTTTAGCTTTATACAAGCTAAAGTAAAATCTTCGGCAAACGGGACCGATTTTGTGATCGACGACGTATTTGCTATAAATTCATGGAGAAATAGGACGTCAGTTTTTACTTCCGTTAACGACAAGATTTTGATTCCGTTTTTTATATCGTTGAAAGAGTTGCGAAATCGTGTTGCAATGACCATGAGTATCCTGGAGGAGAATCGATGCTGAAGTACTATTTTTTCTAAACTGTTAAAACAAACTTTTGTCTGTTTGCCTGCTTCCATTTTGCTAAATAATGAATAAAATACCTGCGTATGTATCAGTTTATAAAGTAAGTTAATAATCAACAGGAATTTACTCCTAAAAAATGATTAGATTTTTTATTTTTATTTTGCTAGTAGGCTTCTTCTTACTAGTGACTAGGAAGCTAGTAAGCTTACCAACCAGTCTATACTATACTGTGTGAGATGGGCTACAGCTGTCTGGTTGTGTTTTCTTATTATAGCTATGCCTATTTCCTTTATAAGGTAAAATATAAAGAAGATAGCCTAAAAGAATTTTGACTACCAAAAATAAAAAAATAAAATTATTGGATTATTAGCATACTTGTTGCCCCACTTTCTTTTGTGGTTTTTAAAATTCTATATACATATTATTTTTATTTAGCTACAGTAGGCAGGCCTTAACATGATATATAACTAGTTATGGTCTAATCTTTTTCTCAAAACAAAACGAGCTACATTAAACTATAATATGTTAAACACACAAGCGGTGTTAGTGGCTTGTAGCTAGTCACTTTCATTGAGCTAGTCATCAGCTTTTAAAGGAAAATAAGTTACACAAAGTGCAATACATTAATTTCACATTCTCAGCATTAAAATTTCCTGTCATTGAAATTTGGAGGTAAAAAAACAAAATTGAAGCGGAGTAGTTCATGGAAGTTTTTTTGTTATTAAATTTCTGGACATTCATTGCTCTTTTAAATTTTTAAACTGCTGATTAGTGTAAAAACAAAGATTTTCTTTTTTTACTAAATATAAACCTTTATTTTTTAAGGCAAAGTGATTTTACTTGTTTACATCTTGCATTTGTTATTTTAATGGGTGAATACAGCTAGTAAAGTGTAAAGTATTATTAATATAGAGAGTATAGATTTCATTTCATTTGTAGACACCTACAGTTATAGGAAATATAAAACTAGAGGCTGAAATAAAAAATAAACTAAGCATCACATGAAAGATTATTCAGAAAAAAGTCTGTTTTTTTTAAGTGTTTTTCATTAATAAAGCCTAATTTATTTCATTTATTTATTCATAAACCTCTAAATTGATTACAAAGTACTGCCATCAAGCAAATCTTATAACTCTTCAAATTGGAAAACTGTGGAAAAATGAATACAAAGGTGTTTGTATTAATATAACATTAGGCTAACCAGATACAATATCTATTAATTGTTTATCTCTAAAGAACAAACAGAATGTCATTATGTACATAGTTCTA
>JAUELD010042882.1:0-11819 GCA_031471615.1 Aglantha digitale
TCATAAAAGTATCATTACTTTATATCTAAAGACAAGCCCCAACGGAATAAAATGGAGCATTGAAATCGTTTAATTGATTTATTGTTTTATAATTGTTATTAACAATAATTTTTATTGTAAAATTTACGTTCGCCTAAAATTTACTGATAACCATCATGGTGTAAACTTTTAGTAAATTCCAGCAATCACTTTACAATGTTTTTCTTTTTTTCATATTTTACTTCGAAGAACAAAGAGTGTTTAAATTAGAAGGACTGACATCAAATTATTTTCTTATGTACATATATATGCTTGCAGATATAATACCTTGTTTACCTCAATGGTAACAAGTTAAAATGAAATAAAAAATGTTGTAAAGCATTAAATATTCATTGAATGATCCAACAGAAATTTATTAATAATTTATAAAACTCATCTCCAAATTAGAAGTAGTTTATTGTAGCAATGAAGAATTGATGAGGACAGCAATAATAAATTGCTATTCAATTATTTTATTTTATCAACATAATTATTTTTATTTATCACTGGATTTGTCACAATGATAAAATAAGAAAATCAAATTACGTCACGGAACTATATGTATATATTTTTTCTTTCTATTACTATTCGCTGTCTATTCTATTTTCAGGACCGGAATATACATGGAAACTAGAATAGACAGAGAAAAGCAGTAGACACAAAATATCACCAAATTTTGGAAAATGGTGGTTGGAAAATGCAAATCCGATCACTATGGAAGTGTAGCTAGTTTTTATTTGCAGCCAGTACAGTTTGTGTACGTTTTTGTACGTAAATTTATTTTAATATTTTAATGTTGCTAAGGATTTTTGCTAAACACACAAATTTAAATTTGGCAGGTTAAATTTTATAATCGCTCATCATTCTTCTTGGAGACTTTAATATTTAACCTAATTAATTATAGCTAATTTAAACTCTAAAACTACAGACTTTGCAGATCTTATGTACACAAACAGTTTTTCGCCCAGTTTTCTTCCTTACATAAATATACCTACTATACTAGGATAACAGCTAGATCGCTAACTCTCATTGACAATATTTTCTTTAATGAAATTTGTGAACAAACAAAGCATTGCTGGAAACATAAGAGCACCTATATCTGACCACCTAATCCAGTTCCTAATCATCCCTTCTACTGATAAACCTTGTGAACCTGAAAAAAGTATACTTTCTAATAAACCATGGATTACTTCTGCAATTAAAAAATCTATCAAAGTTAAATACAAACTCCATAAAAGGTATTGTACTGAAAAGGACCCATTGGAAAAAGAAAACCTTTTAGTTATCTTAAAACGCTACAGAAATAGAGTTGTAAGTCTCATTAGAACAAGCAAAGAGTCTTATTACAAAACTTTCTTTTCTGAAAACAAAAAAGATACATTAAAAGTTTGGAAAAATATTAAAAAAATAATTAACTTAAAACTTCTACAAAGCATCAACAAATAAATCTAAATATTAATGGTCAACTTAGCTCAAAAAGTAGATGAGAAAATGGTCAAAACTGAAACTTCTTATAAAGAATACCTACAACAACCCCAAGATAACTCACTCTTTTTAACTCTGACTACTGAAGACGAAATAGAAAACCTTATTAAAACTTTTAGAATTGACAAAGCAAATGGTCCAAATAGTATACCCACAAAAATTTTAAAGGATTTTAAAGACATTCTCTCAAAGCCCCTAGCTGCTACTATAAATCTCTCATTTTCAGAAGGTATTTTTCCTAATATACTTAAAACTGCAGAAGTAATCCCTATTTATAAGAAGGGAGACAAACTAAGTTGTAATAACTATAGACCTATTTCTTTATTGTCAAATATCAGTAAACTCATTGAAAAACTCATTCATAATAGACCTCTTTGTTTTCTTAATCAAAATAATGCTCTCTACTCATATCAGTTTTGTTTTCGCAATAGTTACTCCACTAGCCATGCACTTATTACCTTAACTGAAGACATCAGATCAGCACTTGACGATGACAAATTCTTGTGCGGTGTATTCATTGACCTACAGAAAGCTTTTGATACAGTCAATCTTAAAATTCTACTGTCTAAACTCCAATATTATGGGGTCAGAGGCATCCCCTATGAACTGCTTTAAAGCTATCTCACCTCCAGAAACCAATTCACTACTATAGGTAAATGCTCCTCCACAACTATGAACATAAATTATGGAGTTCCTCAAGAATCTGTTCTAGGGCCACTCTTGTTTGTTATATATATAAATGACCTCAACAGAGCCATTTTCTAAAGTAAAACATTTTGCTGCTTACACCAACATACTTTACTCTAGTACAGAAAAGTTAACTTTGACTGTAAAAAAATAGTCCATTGGCTTAGAGCAAAAAACTGACATTGTTATTTTTAAATCAAAGAACAAACTTTCGAATGAGCAGTCAAAAAATATTTCCAACCTCAACAACTAAATATCTTGGCATAACTATTGATGAAAACTTATCTTTCAAAACTCATATTACTACTCTTAAACAAAAACTTAATAGAAATGCAGGACTACTTTCTAAAATCAGATGTTATGTTTTCACCCCAACTACTAAGAACTATTTACTTTGCAATTTCCGACTCTCATATGAGATATGCATGTCAAGTCTGGGGACAATCCAACATACCAGTGACAGAAGTTACCAAAATTCAAAATAAAACTTTAAAAATAACAAACTTTAAATCTCGGGAAGATCCATGCAATCCCCTTTATGCCAGCATAAAGTACTTAAATTTAAAGACCTAATTACACTTAACAATTCTATGTTTGTCTTTGATAAAGTTATCAATATTCTTCCTGAAGCCTTTACAAGTTTCCATGAAATTCATCACCATAATACAAGAGGTGCTCTAGAACAAAAAAAAACTTTCCAATTAATAGAACCGTCAATTATGGTTCGGAATCTATTATATCTCGCTCAATTCGTGACTGGAATTAAAACTTTAGACAACCCAGACTTACTCTCTTCAATAGTTAATTCTAAAAGAAATGTTCTCACTAAAAAGATCTGTGAAATGCTTTTCAATTTCTATATAGAAAACTGATTTTATGTACCTTTCTTTTTAAACTCTTTGAATAGCTTTCCGCATATTTTTTCTACTTATTAAGCTTTTTATAAATTATTCTAATGCTGCTTTTTGTGCATTTTCCTGGTCAGAAATATTTGTGTCTTTATGTATTGTTTGTGGCATGTCTAGTTCTGTGTAACATGTTCGTTTATTTACTTATCATGTATTATGCTCCTATTAAGGCTTGTCCTAGGTCATGTTAGCATTTTCGCTATACTAGGTCTTCTCCTCGCACTATTTTCAACTCCAAATTATGAGCATAAGACGTATTACAAGGTGACTTCATTCTTTACTTTATTTACTACTGATAGAAACTGTTTTATTTGTTATGTTTAACGGTTTATGATATATTCTCAATTTATTCTCCATTAATCACGGATAATTATAGTTATTTTGCAATCTATCTATCTATCTTGCTCCTTGCTATTATTTATTAAAGCAGCTATTTTATACGAGTACAAATCTATAGCTAAAGGATCACTTTATTTAAAAAACAATTTTTGACTTACTAACTTCGTTTTTTTGCTTGTTCTTAAAACTTTATTAATGCTTTTCTCTTGATGATGGATAGATAGTTATACTTTTATTCTCCAGCAAAATAATACAATATTCCGTTTTTAACAAAACAAAACTAAACTGTGTATTAGACAATAACTGAATAAAAGCAATAATAAAATGCTTAGCTAGCTATACTTAGAATGATGAAACAAAAAGTTTGGACAGTTTTTTATAAAGAATTAGATTAAAAAGCTAGGAGAAGACCTAGTGTAGTGTAAATGCTAGCATAACCAAGGGCAAAACTGAATTAAAAGTAGGAATTATGAAGTTTCGTAATAAAATGGCCCATTTAAAGTACAAAAGGAATATTACATTTGATTACCTAATGAATAAGTTTAAAATAGGCAAAGCTGACCTAACACCTAAAATACTAGTTAGCAATTAGAGATCAATTATAGGGACAGGAAAAAAAGCAATGAGTATTTTTAGAAAAAGCAGCCATTGGTTAACCAGATGACAAGAAGAGTTTTAAGCATACTGAAGCTTTATATATAGATGTATCTAGATCTAGCAACCACTTCTCTTCAGAATATTGTAGATATTGTATTGAATACTGCATATGTACTCTATTTTTATTTATTAAACAACAGGGCAAGCCAAGGTCAAGATTCTGGTTATTTAAGTTTCTGCCCCCATTTGTGCTTGCGTGGGGTTTTTGCATTTTTTATCTTTGTAACTCGGTTCAATGTTAATTTATGAAAATAACAGTAAAACCGTTTTTGACACGACAATGTCATTCTGCGATTTACATTTTTTAATATGTTTTTAAGACAATTTAAATAGGGTTCTTTAACCAATGAAAAAAATCCACTGAGGTCATCACACTATCTTTCTACATTTCGTCTAGCGAATAGGTATATCGTTATCTTGTTTGTTCACTTTATTTAAGAAATTAGATCAATAACATAACCATCATTATAGCCTATTCAAAAATGAAAAAGGTTTGTCAAACTGTTCTCTTGCAGACCTTGAGAAAAGGGGAAACCTGGCAAACTAAGCTGTTTTATACCTCAGTCAAGTTATTGGTTTAATGTTATAGTACTGCCGTTTTCACTCTATTTTATTATTTTATTTATTACCCAGTATTTTTTTTTACAGTGTGTGTCATATTTAAAGTTTCTATTGCATCTATGCAAGCAATACCTTTGTGTTTATTCTTTTTAATTTCTTATTGTATACTTTTTAAAACACTAAGCTTAGAATTAGTCCTTTCCAGTCCTACACAAGTAGTCTTTAGTATGTAATAGTAAGTTATTATTATATCTTTAATATCATTTTTTCCTTTACAAATAAATGAATTTTCAACATAGCAATATAGAACTCTAATTTTACTATTTCAACAAAATAAGTCATGAAAAAAATAAAATGAATTTATTAAATAGAACAACAAGAACAAATTTATTTTCTATTTAATAAATGATAAATTTAATAAATAATACATTTTTTCATAAAACAATATAACAGTAGGGGGTGATTTATATGTCAATGGAAATAGAATAAGGTGGCTACCATGATAGTGACAAGTGAAAAATCCCAAAATTTTTATTATGGCTATAAGATTAAGACATTATATGTTGTGTTTATGTAGTTTATATTTTATAATTACCCTTCATTGTTATTATATTCTCTTGTGACTTACTCTTAATGTAAATTGTAAGTAATTGAATTTTTAGATTCATTTTATAGAAGACTTTGTCAAAATAAAATATCTTATTCAATATTTAATTTCATATTAAAGTGATAAACAACATTGTGTCAGAAGACTAAAAGACTCACACTCAATCAAAAATCCATCCAAACTCTTATCCTCTTCAAACCGCTTAAAAATGGACGAAAAAAACGCAAACTAAAAGGATGCAAAGTCAAACAAAATCAAAATTGCTATTTAACTTTTAAATTTGAGTCTCAGCCAACACACAACAGTAATGCAATAATTTTTTTTGTAATCCAAGAAAGAATATTACTATAATTTGACATAAATTTTTCACATGCAAGTGAAAACAAGGTGAAGCTTTCAGTAGTATAATGTATTTTGCTTATTTTGTTGTTGTTGTTTTTTAATCTCACTGTTTATCTCACTTTATGATTTATGAAAAATTATAATAAACTGTTGGTGCTGTAATGTCTTCATAACATTTTGATTTATTCAGAAATAATGTATTGTAAATATATATTGCTGTATATACATCAGTATATTGTAAATGTATGATGCTTTATCTATATGCAGAATTATAAATAAAAAACAAAATAAAAATTTGAACATTATGCAATCACCGATAAAAAGATACTCTAAAAATTATGACTATTTATTCAAAATAATTTTGATCGGAGACTCAGGTGTAGGAAAGACATCAATCTTGGCACAGTTTGTTGGCGAAGAAGTAGTCAAATCTCATATTTCTACTATAGGTAATTTTTTTTATTGGACAACACTGTTTCCCAGAAACCTTTCTGATTATTGTTTTCAGTTTTCACTACTGAGTGTAATCGAAATGAGTTAATATTAATACATTATATTCTGAATACCTTTTTCCTTTTTTACAATCTCTTTAGAAAATAGGTCTATAATAACTTGTTGTTTTTTGTCATAAATGTTGTTTTAGGTATTGACTTTAAGATGAAGTGTTTGTCTTTTGATGGAAAACAAGTAAAAGTACAAATATGGTTAGTGATTAAATTATAGTCTTGTCAATTTTTCGTTATGAAAGGTACGTACAGTATTGTCAAACAATTCGGTCAAAACAGTTAATCCCTTTTGAAACTGTAATCTTTGAAACCATTGGCTTATAATGTTCAGGTGATAAGTTGATAGTGTTTACGCTGATAACTACTTTTCTTAACAAATCTTTATCTAAGTAATATCTGAGTATCGAAATGTGAATCATGTAAAATGTTATTTGAGTTATATAATTATACATAGATGATTTATTTATTGTAATTTCATAAGTTTCATCTAAATATCAGTTAATGTTAACTGCTGGATAGCAGTTAAAATATTTCATTTAAAAAGTCTGAAACTGTTTCTTACTTGTTTTCTTTAATAAAAGCTTCTGGTGATTTTAGTTCCTTAAACTTTAAACTTTGTAAAGCTTTGGGATCCAGGTTAATCTTTTAATAAATTTTCACATTTTTTTGTGCTAGATGGTGGGATGCACCTTGACAAATTAGAACTATCAAAATGAAATAATAAATTTTAAATATGGAATAGTTCAAGCATTATCCAAAAGCTGGTCACTCAAATTCATCTCATTTATCTTTATCTTTATTGACAACGTTTTGGAAGAGATTTTCACTTTTATTTTTAGGGATACAGCTGGTCAAGAAAGATACGAAACGATAACAACACAATATTATAGAAGGGCACAGGTAGTGCTGTTATTACTTACATTAATGGAATGCAGGGGTCAAATAAGGGCCAGCTAAATAAATTAAAAGCTGCCCATATAGTTCAAAAAAAAAAAATTAGCCAGCTATATTATTACTTATTTTTATATGAAGAATCTTATACAAAATCTATATACAAAATTCCAACTCCTGGAATATGGAACTTTTTGTTGCTACTAAATGAAGTTTGGTGAAAGTTTAAAAAATCATTTCCACAATTTTTTGATTTTTTTTCTACTGGTGTTTTATATGTTTTTCATATGATTTTATTATATGATTTTATTATTGAAACAAATGGGTGTCCTGTCTACTATAATGCTTTCCTGCCACATTTTACTTTATCAGCTTTATATGCTGTTTCCCCTTAAAATGTTATTAACATATTAATATTTTTTTATTGTAGGGGATTATATTAGCTTATGATATTACCCGCAAAGAATCATTTGAAAACATACGAAAATGGTTAAGATACGTGGAAGAGGTTAGACCTTTCTTTTTATTCTGATAAATATTTTTGCCCTTTTTTGCAATTTAACTAAATTCACTAAATTCACTAATATAACATTTTTTTGTTTTCACGTAATATCTTGAACTATTCTTACTAACATCTGTTACTTACTAATTCGTAACACTTTGATAATAGTTTGCAGAGCATGACGTAAAATTAACTTTAATCGGTAATAAGGTGGATTTAAGTGATCAACGGGCTGTCTCTATTAAAGAAGCTGAAGAGGTGAGACATCATTTTTGAGTTTAGCGCACACAGCATTTCATTTAAGTTTATGACTATGATTAAGTGATAATATTTTTTTTTGAATTAAGCAAAATTTGTTGCTTATGAGTAGAGGTTTTTATTAATCAGTTTGTTTTTCGTAGATAATAAAAAATTAACGATATTTTTGTTTTTAAAAAAGTACCTTTGGCAGGGTATCTTGCAATGGCTTATTCAATTAATCTGGATAACCCTTTCTACACCTATTGATGTAGACTTTTTATTTACTTTTATTTAGTGTCAGTTATTTACTGGCTTCACTATTATGATCAAAAAGTCTTAAAATACAATTATATCCTTTTTCAATTCATCTTCACCCTAATAGAAAGCTAATAAAAAGAAAGATTATTTGACTGAACGGTATTTTCAAAGATCTCTTGTTTTTTTAGCTGGCTAAAGATTTTAATATTCCATGGTTTGAGACAAGTGCATATACAGGAGAACATGTTAATGATGTAAGTCAAAATTGTATGTTGAAAAATGGTAATTTGAACATGTTATGTAATTTGAGATACACATATTAGAAAAAAATTGATTTTGAGACAAGTCAATGATATTATTGTCTAATATCTTTCTTTAACCATCTTTATCTTTAGTCATCTTCAGCTTTTATCATCTTTATCTAAGGTCATCCGAACTAACTTTATGTTGTCATGACCCATTCTTGACCAATATTGGTCTAGTTTTTTTAGTCTAGTTTTATTAGCTTTTCAATATTATAGTATTTTTTATATGTATACCCTGTATTTCCCCCTTTTTATCAGAAAGCTGAATTTTTAAATAAAATCAGACCCTTTCAGTCTCAAGAATAGGTCCAGGTTGTTATGAAATCTTTTCATCTTTAGGCTTTTCTCACAATAACCAAACAAATATATGTGCATACTGTACAAGGAGAAGAGGTAGGAAGGATATTTAAAAATATATGAGTTTGAGGGCTAATCAATGCCTCTGCATAAAGAATCAGCAAGTGTTTTATCGCGTGTTTTATATCTGTATTAAGAATCAACAAATGTTTTATCGCATGTTTTATATCTGTCTTAAGAATCCACAAGTGTTTTATCGCATGTTTTATATCTGTTTTAAGAATGAAAGAATTCGCAATGAATCAAATAATGTTGTTATCCTACCAAACGAATCTGCTGAAACTTTATACGACGATGAAAGTGAAAAATGCAGTTGTTGATTTATGTGTCTACTGTATGTTTTATGCATATCCATGTAAAGTTTACGTGAGACAAGATGTTTTCAAAATCATGTGTTGAAGTAACTACAGTATGTCACAGTAGCGTGTAACAGGTTATCACCCTTGTATTCAGGGGATTGAACGGAGGGGTAATGGTGTATTTTTCGAAATAAGGCCATGTAATTTTTTTCACATAAATTTTTTAAAATATATATATTTAGAAGATCATCGAATTTGAAAAAGGTGTTAATAATTTTAAATATTTGTTAAATATGATCACTTTTTAAATTTTTAATTTTTTTTTATTTTTCTTCTCACAAGTTTCTATGTTTCCTTTTTAACTAGCACTGCAGTACTTGGAATAAGTTTTGTTACTCAAGCGAATAGAAATGCTTTTCTATCTCTTTGACTAATGGGTAACTTAGGTAAAAATTTATAATTAAAAAGATCAAATTCAAAGACAAGTAAAAATAATCAGCTTACAATTTATTCAAATATAGTTTTTTGTTTTAAAAATCAATCATCGGTTCAAAATAGGACAACCTTGGTTGACATTTTAAATGAGTTGCAAACTAGACACTGATTGAGTGATAACCACCCCCTGGTGGTGATTTATCACATGTTTTCTAACTGATGGTCTCGAGTAGCAACTAGGAGAATCCTGGTAGTCCTATAAAAATATGGCTGAAAAAATATTGATCAATTTTTTATTTATTTTTTTCTTATTTTTGTTTCTATTTTAATTTTATCTCTTTTTAATGACATCTTTTTTTATTATTGTTTATGCTTTGTATATATATATTATTATAATAACATAATTATTTAATTTTGGGACATTTCCCCTTTTTGCGATAATTCGAATTTGGGACGTTTCCCATGTGTGGTATTAATTATACACGTGATGTAGATTATTTGGTTACATGTGTATTTTAATATATATGTCGTAATGTCAATGACCTACAGCTAACTACTTTTAGTTTCTCCATTTGTAATGGCCTTGTTTACTATAATAAATACATTCGTGGTCAGCTTTCTCTGAACAAAATAAAGCATCATAGATAAATATCAAGGTAATTTTTGTTGCAGAGAAAGTTATAGATGGTATAGTTTTTCCTTTGTACCTGTCATACAATGCTATATCAGCAGAAAATCTTTTCTAGAAAGAAGGTCTAAATATCGCTTTTACAGTGATGTTTTTATAATTTATGTTTATGTTTTTCACTTGTTTCATATATTTTACATGCACTTTTCCCCCTTTAACGTTATACTTTGATTTTCTTCTTCGATTTTTTTCGTTAGCAACAGTGATCTGGTCTTCTTTTTTCATCAGTATCCATTAAATTGTTAAAATTTCCAGTTCACTTAGGTTTGTTAAAATAATATCTTTTTTTGAATTGAATGTTTTTGTATGTTTCCCTTGCTCTTAATATTTTTATGACAGTTAGGGTCATACATCAAGTTATGTATTGTAAGAGTATTTTTTTGACTTATTGTTCGAAATTACTTCTGTTATTTGCTTGTAGTTTTAGTATTTTAGCAGAACAATTGAGATTACCGCTGAACGGTCAATTGGATTTTATTTATTTATCATTAAGTAATGAATATCAGTTATTACTTGTAATCTGCAATCAATGCTTTAGGTATTGTTTGAGAATCAACAGGCGTGCTTTGTAGGATGTTTTTTTTATTGTTAATAATACTAGAATATTTATTATGTATTATTTAACAACGTGCAATTCTGTATTTGACTGTTTATAAATCTGTGTAATTATTTTTAATTCATGTTCCATAGTGTTGTGCAATATTTTTTTAGCTTCGTGGTATACGGATTATATTCTTGTACTTTCACCTCCTTGTCTAATCTTTTTCTAAATGCAACTTTGTATGTGAAATTTAGGTAACGGAAAATTGTTAAAACAGTTTTTTGTATAAAAAAAGTAGCTAGCCATCCCATAACATATTGTTATGCGTCGTTAGATTTATTTGTTAATTATTTATGATATTTATCATTATAAGTTTATTAAGTTAGTAGCTAGCCTAAAGCAAGATACGGTTTAGAAACAAAAAATGAAGTTATTGTAAACGTTTTTGCAGTGTTAAGTTATTATTTCCTATTGTTGGAAGGTGTTACCAACTATCTCGATTAACTATTATTCTGGTGGGGTAACATAAAGTATAAAGAAACTAATCTTATCTACGAAATTATCCTCTCCCTAAAAAATTCGACCTTGCATAAATTATGTTTTCAACATAGATTTAAAATGTAAAATGTAATCGAAAATTAATGAAAATGTGAAGTTTTCTGAATTTTATACATTGAAACGCTTTTGTGTAACATTTTGTGTGACAAATCTAAATGTTTTTAATTTTTTTAGTGTTCTTTTCACGCTGTTAAAATATGTATGTTTTGTATAATTTAACTGTATTTTTCTTTTGTCGTTTATTATTGATTTATTTATTTTTGTTAATCCACCATCGTTAAAGTCATTATTGTACTTTTCCGGCTTAATCAGTATAAATTATTGAGGGATTAAACCTTAATTTTTTAGGCTGATTACATAATTGTTCTTATTATTAGTTTAATTTTGAAATACAAGTAATACAATTAAACTAAATACAATAACGAATACAACTCCTATCATGCATACGTATAATATCCTAAATATCTCATTAACTCTTATTTCTCATTAAATCTTAAATATCGTTAAATGTACTAGATTCACATATTCAAAAAGAGAGAGTTAAAATAAATTTTGGTAAATAGATAAAATAAATAGCAATTTGGTCATAATTATGCTACTTTTTACTAGCAAAGTATTTTAATTGGAATTCTTAG
>JAUELD010042893.1:1192-11816 GCA_031471615.1 Aglantha digitale
TCAATTCATATAATGTTAAACAACAATTCAGGATCAAAATGCATACAATGTTAATAAAAAACAATAGAAATAGAAATAAAATTTGAAATAGATTTAAGGGTAATGCATAGAACGAAATTACACCAAAATTAAAATATGCTAAAACATCCATCTTACCTTACCAAAAACAGTCTTCACGATAAGTTGATTAAATCAAAACAAAAAAAAAATCTACAACATTCTTCGTGTGAGATTTTTATGAATTTTTTAAAAAACGTTTTTTATCTAGAATATTATTCTGTTGTTAGTCAATATCAGAATATCAAAAGAACTTTCTAAAACATTCGTTACAAATGAAATAGAAGGGTGGAGCGAATCAATCATACACTTTAATAACTATCAAAAATGTATTTAGACATCTCTTTACTATATTTGCAGGAGGAGTTGGTATAGAGCAAACTTAGTTGATGACAGTGCGCATAAATTAATTTTGTATATTCAAATCAATTAAGAAGTATCGATTTTATAAGTTATTTAAAAAGATAGAGGTAACATACATAAGAGATATTAGAGATATAAACATATAAGAGAAAAGCAAAAAGACATGTCATGTTAGAAGAATAGAGTGTACGAAAGGATATTAGAAGGAGCAAAGTGATGGAGAGAGTGAGATGGAGAGAGTGAGAAAGAGAGAGTGAGATGGAGAGAGTGGGAAGGAGAGAATGGGAAGGAGAGAGTGAGAAGGAGAGAGGGAAGGAGAGAATGGGAAGGAGAGAGAGAGAAGGATAGAGCGGGAAGAGAGAGTGAGAAGGAGAGAGTGAGAAGGAGAGAGCGGGAAGGAGAGAGTGAGAAGGAGAGTGTGAAAAGGAGAGAGTGACAAGGAGAGAGTGCGGAAGAGAAGTGGAAGAAAGTTTAAAGTAGGATGCAAGAAGAGGATATTGAACATATCACTCGAATATAATTGTAATTTAAACTTACAAACATACAAGAATACCATAAATACTATCTATACGAAATGCTAGATTTAATATAAATATCACAAGAGAATCTAGCAAATCTAATAGCGAAAATATGTAAAATCGATACAAGTAAAGTTCACACTGTTTTTATTACTTACCAAATCATATAGCTAGATATATAATACTAAATTGCGTGTAGTAGTAATAAGATATAGTGTACTTCTACAGCTATCATTACTACCAAATACTCTCAAATAGATTAATATTTCAAGTAACTACAACAGAAAAATGTTTCAATAAAATTGATCGTTCCTTTAGTTCCTTCCACCTGTTCGTATCACAGTGTATTGTTTCTTTTAGATTTTATGTTTCTCATGTAAATCGAACATTTCGCATATACACATACACTGGTCATTGTTTTATTCGTGTAGCAAATAAATATTTTAGAATCTATTATATCAATTATATGTTAATAGTGGTTTTATTATCTTCAGTTTTCCAGGGGACAAGGGTAGCTAGCGTAATGATGTAATAATAGGTACAATAAAAGACAAGAAGTATGTTAAAAATAAATAGAACATTTATTTTGAATTTAAAATAAAGAAGAATATTAAATGAAAAAAAAGTTTAACATTTTTGTTTTTATTATTAGGCTGTTTTTGATGAAGCATATACAAAGATCTAACACACATAGCTATACATTGTTTAAGATGTTTTACGCTGTTTACCCTGTGTTTTGTTCATGTAAACAAATTCCAAGTTTGGTGAGCCTTATTTCATAGTATCACCAGTAGGTTTTACCAAGATGTTCAACCAAGAGGAATCCATCTTTTATTCATCAAAAATTATTAAATTTTTTTCTAAATAATTTTTGAGGAGAAAAAACAACAACAGTCACTATAGGCTTGTAGCTTTAGCTTATTTATATGGAGCGAAATGTATGGAGTACTTTAGAAACTGGTATTTGGTACTTCAGTACAACAAAATCCTTTAGAAACGAGTATTTGATACTTCAGTACAATGCAAAAAAGATCTGCTTATGCTTAAGTTTCTCCAAAAGTATAGGTTAAAAATATAGAAATTAACTTCTTATAAAGTTAATGCTTAGTTGTAGCTGCTTATATTCAAGTTGAGTTAACTCAAATTTACTTTACTATATTGCCATTAAAATAGTTAGCTATGCGTTCGGACTACTTAAAAACCTTGGTAGCTAAGATCAATAAATTTCGTTTTAATTCGAATAATGCTACAATGTTTCATAGCAGAAACCTCATCAAAATGTCGATACAGTGTTTTAAGTAACTATGAATGTGTCCTATAATAAATAAACAAGTCTTTCTATGCTATCAGGCAACTAGCTTCTGTTAGTTTGAAAAAATTCACAAATAACTAAAAGCTACATTCTCCTCAAAAATCAAGATTGAATGTCAGACGAGACATCGGAGTATCTTATTCAGTTTTACTGAAATATTTGTTCAAAAATTCAAAATCACGGAAGCATATCTATACAATAGTGTATACAACAAAAACGCCCCATTATCCAAACTTTTCAATATAACAAATATCACGCTCCATTATTAACAAAACTTCTTGATATCAAAAAATACTTTTAAATTACCTTCTATCTTTCCTTGCCCAGCTATGGAAATGTTAATGTATTTTAACACTTTAAAACTTTAGCTACATCAGCAAACATCACAAAAACTTCTTACTGTTTTAAGTGAATAAAAATACAGATTGCATTTTTCTAGTTTATTTTTTTATATTATAGTATAGTTCTTCTAGCATTACAATGATAAAAGTATATTTCAGACTTAATAAATAGTCGAAAGATTAAAAAGAAATATGTCTTTTATACACTCACACAAAAAAAAGATTTAGAAAATAAACACTCATTTTGTGCTTTTTTCTATCGATTGAATAGATTTAAACCACGTGCTGTGCGTTTTAGTAAGAAACATTATATTGCTTCTAAAATAACATAGCAGAGCATTTTTTTTTTTTGAAATAAATCTCAGTAACTAACTGAGTAACGAACCCCCTAAAATATTGTTGCTTACAGCAACAAGCATCAATAATTTGAGCCAAAACCATACGAAGAAAACTCTGATCTTTAAACTTTTGGTACCTAGTTTTTTTGGTTTATTCATAAAAAAACAAGTTGGTTAAAAAAGGAAAACACCTAGAAATTAGGTAATCATCAATTAATTAAAAACTTCAATCCCAAAATATAACCTTTCTTCATCCCGTATTTGTTACTCTCCCAGCTGCAAAAAACTTCCAAACTTGACTTGTACTCTCTTCGTTCGCTGTTATTTTAACAGACTTCATCCAATGCATTTTTTTTTTCACTTTTTTTCTCTCGACAATTCCATGAAGAAATAAATTCCATTTCACTGAATAGTACAGTATCAAATCTTAAATGAAGTGTTCACAGTAACACTGTAGCTGATTACAATTTTGTTTTTATTTTAGAAACAGAAAGAAATCTCCTCATGTTTGTTTTTGCTGAAACTCTGACCACCCATATCTATATCATATCCATCGAAAAATGTTTGTTGATGTTTATAGCAATGATAAGAAGAGCGCAAGATCACAAAACGAGGTTTGAGATTGACATTGTAACACTTAAAAATGGTTTTCATTTAGACTTTGCTAGAGATATTCATATTCAATAGGTGTACGCACGCTGCGTTTCTTTATTTCGCAAGAAACTTATCAGTAAGGAAATCAAAAACATAAAGCTGCAAATATTTCTACGAATCTCGTTTTTTATACATAATCAATTTATTCTCTATTTCTATTTCATTTTTTCTTCACATTTTTAAAAAATTTGATTGCGACATGCAATAATAAGATATTAGTATTATTGTTCCATTTTAAACAAGCCAGATCTAGTTCATTATAAAATCTTTTTGTAGAACATATGCCGGTCTACCATTTTCATTACGAAAACATGATCGCTCCTAATAAAGCGAGAATAAAAGTTTGAAATTGAAAGATAACAGTTTCTGTATAACATTAAATACGTGTTTAATAAGTAAAGATATTATGTAGAATATATATTCGTTTTCCTACATTTAATAACACGTTATTTAGATAAACCAAATGCTTTGAATTATACTTCTACTAGATTAGAAGCTTTTGTAATTACAGTTTCTCGATATTTTCCATTGCTCGTAAGTTCACCAACACCTACTTAACTAACCATGGAAGTGTTAACATATACTTACTTGTGCTATTAACCTAGTTTCGGCCATCTTTACCAAAATATCAATAGGCGCTTCATTACCGTTCTGCAAGTTGCCGTACGGGAATCGCTGAAAATATGTAACGCATTTTAATTTGCCGTACGGGAATCGCTGGAAAGATGTAACGTCTACGGCGCACTTCCGTAAATTTCGGCGCTATATTATTTTAGCGGTTTTAAAGACGAAGGGACTATATCCAGTCTAGTGCTATTTGTAACGACGACGGCCATAGAAAAAATGGCGGCTATAGGAAATTATAATAATCGTATTTATTTTAAAAGTGATTTTTAAACATACAATGAATGAAAAAATGTGTCCTGTGAGGGTGAGGGTTAGTGCAAAAATAATTTTAATGAAACTAAAGAAAGTCTTCATAAACAATTCAAAATGTAGATGTTTACAATTTGAATAAATTACACCCTCTAAAGAGGAAAACTTTTTTTGTATATGTTCTTTTATATTCACAAATGATTTCTTTTCATTTCATTATTGCTTACTACGCGTGTCAAAAATACCTGCACAAGAATTATTCACGATTAATGTTAGATCTCTTACTGATACTTTTCTTGAGCTATTATATCTTTTTTATCTTCTTTTGAGATACTTTGTCCAAATAATCGTTAAATCGTTCTTTGTGAATCAAACTAACTTTTTCGACGAGCCTTGTTACAAAAACATTATGACATGTTATTCCTTTATCCCATAAAACTTACTGATGTTACTCATGCGATTATGCTACGAGTAAGGTGCTGTGAGAAGAGTGCTGCGAGAAGAATGCTACGAGAAAAGTGCTGCGAGAAGAGAGTGCTACGAGAATTCAATAATTGTTACAATGATACAATAATTAAACGTGTATAACATCCTTTCCTTGATTAAGTGCTAGCTAGTATCTACATCCCTTATTTTTCAATCAATCTAATACTTTGAAACCTCACAACACAATATGAGATCAGAAGGAATAAAAAACTTCTTTGTTGCTGCTTTAAATATTTTTTGAGCTAAATTGGTTGTGTTTTTCAAATGACAAATTCAACCATCTCAGCTTTTTATATAACGATAAGTCTGACTGGACTTCTGTAACTTCTATGCGTTCCAAAGAGTTAATAATAAATGCAGGAGTGAATTGATTTCACTTTAATCCTAAATACACATTCACCTACTTCAGAATAAAACTTGAAAGTAGGGAAACTCATGATGACAAAGCACGCAGCACTTCCTATTAACTTGTAAGGAGTATTTATGATGGTCAGACGGTATCTAAGTCAGGGTGTTGCTCCCAACTAGACAGAGAATGTAATTCAGCTGAATCATTATATCCCACGTCATCATTCGCCTTACTGAGAGTAACAAGAGTGCTACTCACAGGTAAGGATTACACCATACTGATGATGAAGACGATTACGCACTTTTAAAATAACATTTTTTTGTGGATATACGTTACTTGTGGTGAGTTTTAAATATCGTTTTGTGATATAAAGTTAGTAATTAGTGAATTTCAAGAAAATAAATAAAAAGATATAATTACGTCTCATTATTAAAACGCATTTTTTTTGGAAATCAAAGCAATAACAGAATATCAATATTACACAATGTAAATAAACATTATTTTATTTATTTTTATTTTTTTATAAAAAAAATCTCCATATTTCCGTGGAGTCTAAGGATGCAGAATGGGAAACATCTAGAATATTTTTATATTGAATAATAGAGCATAAAAATGCTTTCAGAAAAGAAATAATTTATAAATATTTTTTGTAATATAATTCGATTAAAACACCCAAAATAATCAATTCAATTTTCTTTCATTTCCTTGTAATTTGAGTTATCAAATCAAATCAAATAATGTTTTCTTTGTATACTCCCGTTTACATTAAAATAAAAAAAAACAATATTTCCATGCTATGTTAGTAGACTTGGGTATTTTTTTTACAAAGAATGACTTAATTTGTGGAAGACTAAATAAGGAGAACCTTGTAGTAGCAAACCTAAACTAATAAAATAAGATTAACAAAAATATAAACCGATGAAAATATATAGCAAGAACTAAGAACTAAAATATTGTTGGAATGGAAAAAAACGTATATTATATGCATAAATCTGAGTCAAGTAAATAAAACAGAAACAACGAAGGGAGTACAAACTTTGCTCAATGATAACTAACTATTTTATGATAAATAAAATAACCAGAAGCTTCATCGTGATGTTTTACGAAGGATCAAATCATATAAAATATGCTAATATTACTCTATCCAGAATTCATGTTTGCAGCAATAAATCTAAAATATAAGTAATCAATAATTTTTTATCTAACTAGTGAATTATATTCATAAATCTGGTTTTAAAGAGAACAGTCCGTTATTCCGTTTGTCTCGAGTGTTGTAATGGTTAAACATTGAACTGACCCACAGACAATCCCGGTTCGAGTTCGCTGTTAGCAAATTAATAAACATCAAGTGTTCAATAAAGAGGCTTAAAGATACAATCTTAAAGAAATTCACATTAAAAACATCAATTTTTTCGTGTTTTCAAGTAGATTACGCTGATTTCAATTTACGACATAGAAAATTATGACTTAAAAAATTCTTTTATTGTTTTACAAATAATCCACTCAAAAATGACAGCAGCTTAACCTCATTTTACCTCATAACCAACAGCTAGATCTTTATATACATATTTTAACATAAAAGTGTTATTTTGAGAGTGCATCATAGATAATTTCATCAAAATTTTAATTTACTTTAAAACGGTTATTAAAGAAATCACCACAAGTAACGTATATCAGTATAAAAATCTGATTTTAACAGTGCGTAATTGTCTTCATCATCAGTATGGTGTAATCCTTACCTGTGAGTAGCACTCGTGTTACTCTCAGTAAGGCGAATGATGACGTTGGGATATGATGATTCAGCTGAATTACATTCCCTGTCTAGTTGGGAGCAACACCCTGACTTAGATACTGTCTGACCATCATTTTCATGATACAGTTAATGCAAAGTAGATGTTTTGTAAAATCATCAGCAGCGTTCTTATAACCTTTTTTGTTCTAGATAGTCGTAAATTATGTAGGGGGAGAATAATTAATCAAGTAAAGATCTGATAGTAGGCGCAGGTAATTATTCAAATTTACATTGTCCAATATTGTAGTTGGGAAAACATGCTTTCAAGTTTCCTTCTGACTGTTTACACTAATAAATCTTTTTGAAATACTCAAGTTTCTAATAATACTGAAGTGGAAGTGGTTTCTTATGTAATCATCAGTTATATGTTTACAGTTCAGTCTCATATCCGAATTGCTATTTCGTAAAGTTATACAACTCCCCCTCCCATTGTGTTATTAACTTATTTTAACTGTTTACAAAATCAATGAATCTAGTGTGGGACTGGAGAGGACCAGTACTAAGCCGAATGCCCTAAGTATACAATAAGACATTTAAGGAGAATAAACATGTTGGTATAGCTTGTCTATGCATTTGCGTGAGTATGCAAAATAAACTCAAAATATGACACACACTGTAATAACAAAACTATAATAGAGTGGCCACTGCAGTACTGTAATATTGAACCAATAACTTGACTGGGGGATAAAACAACTAAGTTTGCCAGGTTCTCCCTCTTTCTTAAGGGTCTGTGAGAGAACACAGCTTGTTTCTGAAATCTAATCGCGATAAGAAAGCAGTCCCGACGAGCTCTTTTTGCATAATTGAATAGGCTAATATAATAGGCAATTTGCTGGTGACACCTATGTCATCTACGTGTAAGCGAAATTCTTTTAACAATTCCATCATAAATTAAATCTACTTGTAGAGTTTTTAAGATGTAAATGTTGTCGGTACGTTAACATCAGTGTCTGTGCGTTTGTTACTTAAAATAAAAGTGTAATAGCAAACCTAAATTTGAATTGTTAAGTAGAATCCTTATGTAAAAAACTATTTAAGCCAATGAAAAAATGACTGAAGCAAATTATACAGATTCCTCCTACTCACTAAATTTCTTTTGCCGTGAATATTGATGCTCTATTGAATAAGGTCAAAAGGTGTAAATTTCCATACCAAATAAATACCGAATAAAAGAGATACTTTTAACCGCACATTCTAGATAATGATTAAAAATAAAACTGGGTTGATTGTCGGATTATCTTCGGGTTAGTTTTATAAGTCGCTAACACATTCTGTTGAATCATTTAATTTGAATTCATTTTTTTTCCTTTTTTTCCATTTACTTATTACCTATGAGTATACAAGGTATCATTAATACGAGCATTGATGCCAGTGTTTCTAATTTATATGTCCTTGATTAGTTATTTAAGATAAACATACAAGCCAATAACGCGTGCTTATACATGTATGCTGTTAGTCAACCATTTTGGTTCTAAATACTGCATTCCTACTTCACCTCTGCTTTTTCTATCGGCATTCTTTTCCCTAAAGTTTTCTGAATACAATAATGTAATTCTCGGTAATGCTTTAAAACAATCTTTCTAAACGATGCATCCTTTACTTTTTTATAATAATCAAAGATGCGATTGATACGAAATGCTGAAATAACGTTACTCAAAACTGTAACTGCCTAAAAAAGATTTAAAGTACCATAAATAATTGTAAAATGTCGTACTTTCAGTACTTATAAGTTAATACAAGGGGATAGACATTTTTTTCAATATGCTGTTATTCATTGCATGATACTAAACAAGGGCGGATACAGAATTTAATTTGGGTACACCTTAACTAAAGCGGAGTTCCTAAAAAAGTTGTGGCTGGTATGGCATGGTATGATTATTGAACATTATGGGTACACCCTAAGGTGACTAAGGTGTACCCTAAATCCGCCTCTGCTAGAAATGTCTATTCCCTATCAGTACAAGTAAAGAACACAAATTACTTACCACAATACTCTTCACTGGAGGCGGACTTGCAAGGTATGATGCATTGTTATGGTTGTCGTATATTTTTGTTGGACTAGCAGGAAAAAGAAAATCATCGTACCCATAATTACTGATTACGTGAAACACATTATTCCACAATATCGATCGTATCACAGATACTAGTTGACTTTTGTGCTTGATACTTGATGGGAAACCTATAAACTGTAAGTAAAATGGAAACATCATTACATAAATAATCGACCGGTTGTTTAAATTATAACAGATACTTACTTGTGCAATTTGCAAGCTTCAAAATTACGGGAATTTAATGATAACTATCAAAAAATATGGCATCTATCGAAAAACATAATTATCGCGTTTATTTTAATATAATATAGGCTATAATATATACAGCCTTTTTATTATATGAAATAAATAAAAAACGTGTGCAAATTAAATCATAGAAAATTTTCATGAAGAATTGAACAATTTATGATTTGCTGAACAAATTGAATAAATATCATTTTCATAATGAACATCTCAATATTACTAAATAGCTTGAAAAAAGAAAGTTTCGAGGGAAGAAAAATTCAAGAGCTTCGTCAACTTGTTTTAAAAAAACAACAACAACATATTATTGAATATACTTTTTAATCTTGTATCTACTTCATTTAGGGGGCCAGGGTAATTCGTTCTTGCTATATGATATATCAGCTTTTAAGCACTTAGGAGACCAACTTCCGTTTTTTCAAAGTTAGCTACTATGTGTTTACTATGTGTTAGTGAAATCTATGGATTACTGCAAATGTAGTTTCACAACTACAACAACATTGTGGTGACTTTTGATGCAATTACAATTTATTTAATTTGTCATTCTCGCACATGCGCACATGAGAAACTGTGTATTGTATTTTGTGCCACACTTTACTGCTTGTTGTGCAACAAAAGTATAAAAAGTTTGTCAGGATTCTGTACTCACTTATCCTCTTGTTCATCCATACTTTGAAGTCGGCTGCATTGTTTATTGTTATGTTCCTGAAGTATGTGGTAAAACTAACTTTGGCGCGGGCCTTGAGTTACGTAGATAACATGGAAATGGGTGTGTAGCTACATTTTTTACATCTAAAGTTCGTAGAATTCGTTTTAGAACACCTATTTTACTATTTACCAAACCTGTTTTTAATATCAGTTGTTTGTGAAGTTGGAAACTTTAGCACTCGGTTCTTTTTACTGGTTTTTAGTGCTGGTTCGGAGAGTAAGAATTATTAGTTAATTTATATATTTTAAGTGGTTGGTATGGAAAGATGATATCTTCGAAAATTTTTTCACCTTGTATAATTTTTTTACTTGTGGTTTGAGAAGCTGCATTTTTGGAAAGTGTTATTATTTTTTAATCTAAGTTCTTTTTAGCGGTAGTTAAGGGAGTTGGCCGTTTTTTAAAATGGCATTTTATTTGTTTTGGAATTTTTCACCTTGTATAAAGTTTCTACTGGTGGTTTCGGGAGCTAGAATTTTTAGCTACTTTGCTCATTTTAAGAGATGATTTTGAAAGTTAAAATTTCGGAAACATATTT
>JAUELD010042904.1:0-11808 GCA_031471615.1 Aglantha digitale
CTTTATAGAAAAACATACTACATACATACATACTAGAAAACTTTATAGAAAAACATACTACATACATACATACTAGAGATTTTTATAGAAAAACATACTACATACATACATACTGGAGAACTTTATAGAAAAACATACTAGCTACATACATACATACTAGAAAACTTTATAGAAAAGAGAGGCTAGCAAAGAAAACTAAGGAGTCTACAAACAACAGTTTTAACGGAAACATAGTTACCAATTTTACTGGTATTTTAGTTTTTATTCGACACGATCTGCGAGAAGATATGAAAGAATTCATTGACGCTCACGACGAAAAAGATCGACGAAAATCCGAACGACGTTTCTCGAAAATGAGCGACGCTAAACGTAAACGTCAATCAATAGCGTATCGGAATCAATCGAGAAACGGAAATGTAAGCAGCAACCAGATATCCGATTCGAACGGAAAAAGCTCGATTGGATTTGATAACGCTGTATACGTAAATAATAATGTCAGCGAACCCGGTGTTGTGTTGACTGGTGTTACCCAGCACCATGAAGGTACGAATGGGGTACCTGCAGCTTGAGAAAGCCAACTGATTGGTCAAGATTGTAATCGCTTTAATAATATCATGTAATAGTCCCATACATAGTCCGATACGTCGTCCTATACATTGTCCGATACATAGTCCGGTATATAGTCCGGTAGTAGTAAGATGAGTGCTTGTCTCGTTAAGGGTGTAATAAAATTGCTGATACACTAATACGCTAGTTAATTTTTTTTAGCCAATTAATAAATGCATCCAAACTGTTAACATGTACTCTATTCTAAGAGTAATCCTTTTTAACATATACTCGCCCAAAAATTACTCGAAATTTTTAGTATTCGACTGAATGTTAAGGTTTAGCTGATTGGTGTATCATAAAATATCAAGAACAACCAGCCTTATACACATTAGCACGTCACGATATGCGCTACAACCACGTCATATTATGTGATGTGACGTCATCGTATAAATTAAATATAAAAATTTAAAATCGAATTGAAACTCGCAAGTGAAAACTTTTTTTTTTGTTTTTAACAAACTGCTATAAACTTTAACTTTCATATATTTTATTCATGTAATTTTATTTTAATTATGACATTCATTTCTTTTTTCAAAAAAGAAATTTGAAAAAAGTAAAAAAATGGCAGATTATGTATCTGTGTATGATACATATAATACAGTTTGTATTTATTCGTATTTATTTAGTTTTACTAACTAACATGGGGCACTGTGTTTTTTTAATATTAAGACCCATTATTTGGATAAACTGTTTTGATGATGTTATTTTATATTATAAATAATTCTTTATATATTATTTGATAAGTCACGCACGTTTTTGAAACAGCAATTGAGAACAATCGTGGACAAATTTTTTTGAGAAATTCCCCCTCTTCCCCAAGATTCAATGTTGGTGAAAATGATTTTCAATTTGATTTTCAATGATTTTTCAAAGGGGATGGAAAGCTACTTTAAAGTTTTTCAAAAGGAGAGATGGAAAAAATTGAAACGTATAGATAGGGTTCCCAAATATTTTGTCCTCTATTGTAGTTTTCAAAACAAAATTTTTATAAATTTATTTATTTTTGTTTTTGTTTTTTATAATGGTGTAGAACTTAATGCACGTCAAATACATAACAGTGTTTTATAACAGGTTGTATTCGCTTCTCATCAAACTCCCAGATTAGATTAAGCCGGTTTGGGGGATTTACGGGGATTTCGGGTAAAGTAGTTAGAAACATCACGAAGAAAAACACATTACCATATCATTCGATTATAAAATTTAGCTGCCTCTATATACATTGCATTCCATTGCAGTTTTAAGTTTTGCCCAAATATGGAATTATTTAACAATTTTCAATCGATATACATATAAAAATTGCATTTTTTGGTTAATTCTAAGATTAAACGTAAACTTAGACGTGGTCAAACTAGCATACTCACTATATGAATACTTGAAGATATAGCTGTACAAACTCGTTTCCATGAAGGTATAATGGGGGAGTTTTTCGGATTTTTTATTCTTGTTTTAATCGGGATTTGTTAAAGATTTCTGGTCATAAAAAAAATAGGAAATTTACATTTAGCAGTTTTTGAAAGTATTTTTTGAATTAAACATATAATCTTACATCTTGACATATATATCCATTGTAACGATTCGAGAATATAAATGGTTTCCGACATTGTGGAGTGGTATTACATCATAGTTCTTTTTTTTATTTATTTATTGTATTCCATTGATAAAGAATAGGATGTTATATTAAAACTTGTTCTGATTATGAAAGTAGCTACTTCGATGTACTCCATTAATAAAGAAGTAAAATGTTATGATAACAAGTTGATTAAGGCTATAAACAAGTCTTTAGGGACCATAACTGTAATGGAGCCAACGACTACACCCTTTCAACATTCTTTAACATTATAAGCATTTATAATGTACAAGGCGCAAGATTTAGAAATTTTTGAATGCTCTTTTTCAATTTAAGTTTCTTGTTTCTGAGGCATTCGGGATGTTTAGGTTCCAAATATATGAACACGTAATATACAGGCAGGCCAGCCATTATCATTCCCAAAGCAATAGCCGGATTTAACGGATTATCCAGAAACGGAATAATAATTAAAATCGAAGATATCAAAGTCATTAATATTGGCGTTAAAATCCATACTTTATATGGGCGCTTCAAGTCGGGTTTCTTTATTCTTAGAACAACAACGGCAAATATAGAGATGCCATATATACACCAACATGAAAAATTAAAGAAACTTATCAACGTTTCCAGGTCACTTGCGTCTGGCACTAGCATTAAAAGGGAAATGAAAGCTGTCATTAAAATAGCAGGGATTGGGGTATGTCTTTTCTTATGGATCATTGATAACACTTCAGGCAAATGTCCTTCGCGACCTGCCGCAAGTGATAATCTGCCACATGCAAAAACAGTGCCATTCGCGGCACCATAACAAGACAGAGCGACGAATACAGGCATTATGTATGCTACATTGTTACCAAGTGTACCTCTTATAAACGTAATGGCCACTGCTGGTGATTCTGCTATCTGTTGAACAGTCATTGCAGAAAGAAAAGAAATATTGACCAGCATATAGCAGCATATCACGAATGGGATACCGGTAATGATCGATAAAAACAAGTTTTTTTCTAGATTCACCATTTCTTCGGTGACGTTGCTAACTAACGCCCATCCGTCATACGCCCAAAGTCCATTGTATAAAGCAGCTCCTAAAATTTGAAACTTAACAAATTTAACAAGATGGTACTTCCGAAATTTCTAAAATAAATAAAGCTAAAAAGATGATGTTTTTTGCCAAAAAATGCGATTTTGTGGGTTAATACATAGCAACCTCATGTTAAAAGGATTTCATGATTAGAACAACAACAACAGAACCTTGTTAAAAAATACACAAACTCTCGTAGAGAACGCATGTAAAGCAAAAGTACAAGAATGGCAGGTTAGAATAGGGTTAAAGGCTTTGAATCCCGTCTGGTTTGACATTTGAAAATGCAGTTCTAAGGTCTTTTTTTCTGCTATGTAATTCTGCAGTTAACTGTAGCTCACTTAAGGTGACGTAAAGAAATTCAATATTCAATATTTTTTCTATTCCATAACCTATCAATTTAATGGCGGTGTAATCATATCAATGGTCCACTTATCGTTATTAAATTTTTACAAAAAACTAAAAACAAACAAAAAATTTAAAAATGTTTTGCAATGTGTCTTTACATGAGAGTTTTGGGCAGACCTTAATTTGAACCGGACTGAATTTTAATTTAGAAAACATCTTAAGGTGTTTGTTAACTATGATTTACGAAGGATTGAATCATTGCTGTAAACTTGAATTCTGGATAGAGTTCGAAATACTAGCATATTCTAATAAAAACGTTTCTGTAACAGATGGATGTTTGATTCGATCCTTCTACTTATAAACATTTTTAACAAACTTTAACAAAGATTTTATTTACCAAGTGGTCCTACATCTTTAAAACTGAAGCTCGTTATATTAAACATTCCTTGAAAGTTTTGTGTATGTCCTTCACCCAGTTTCCAGCATCCAACAATAACAACAAACAGGACGGCTGCAATTTGAGCAAACGTAAACAAAGTTTGCGCCCGATTAGCCGCCTTGATACTCCAACAATTTATAAAAGCTACTACAAAAATACAAGCTGCAGCTAACATTTTAGGGTACCAGGGGTTTGGTTCAATGATCTCCTCGAACGGTTTCATAACATATGTTCCAAAGGTGAGAGTAATGGCAGCTACCCCAGCCGGGTCCACAATAAAAGCCACTGTCCAGCTGCATAGGAAGGCCGGTAAACTACCGTAAGCTTCTAATATGTAGGCGTAATTTCCACCTGCTTTTTTTATGGCGCAACCTAGTTCGCAATAACAAAGCGATCCACCTTAAAAAAATAAAGGAGCAGGAATAAATTTAATAACAAAATCGTATACGCATGACTGCGAATTTTTGATGTAATCATTAAAACATAATTGCTAATAATGTCATGAAAAGTTTAATTTTTTGCATAGTCGAAAATTTGTAGATACGCTTTTTATAAATATATTTATAAAAACAAGCGATGGGTTTAAATCCATCTGAAAAAACAACTAAACAACAACTCGCATAAAGTTTTTAAAATGGAGTAAAATATTATATACTTATTCGAGCAAATATATAAAATACATCATACATCAAGACGTCTCCTGTTATCTGACATTGTCTGGAAAAAATCCTATCATGTCTGGAAAAGTTTAATTTTGATCTGAAATTTGGTTTGAATTATTTTTACTAAAGGATAGTTATAAAACGGAGTGGGGTAGCTCACTGGTAAAGTGTTTCAAAGTTTGACCACAATGAATGCGGTTCGTGTCTTCCGACAGTCTGGGGTCTTCGTGAGAAGTCCATTAGGCCTTCTGGAAGCCTAGTAAAAAATACACATACCCAATAAAACAAAGACATTTATGTTAGTAAAATGGTAGTTTAAGATTTGAACTATGTGTAAAAACTCGGTGTAAAATTAAAACCATTTCTCTTCATTTTATAGCGCAAAAATATGTCGATATTAAATCATAATAAAAACAATACCACAGTGCTACTACTAATACTGCTTCTGCAACTACCAAATTTTGTTGACAATTAACACGAACACGTGGAAATACGTAATGAAAGTACCTGTCGATTGTATTTTCAGGACCAGAATATATATAGAAACTTAACCCTAATCATAATATGTTTTCGGTCCTGAAAATATAATAGACAGCAATAGCCAGAAAACTCGATAAAGGGCACGATTATGTATGCATGATTTCAATTCACTCGATAAACAAATCGTCATTATCAAAGTAATGTAGTTGAAATATTTTTGAAGGTTTTTGTAGTGAAAACTTATTCATAACTTTTATGCGATATAGCGAGCTGTAGGTATTGTTAACGTCGACATTTTCACGACGACAATCGAACGGCGACAAATGCCGTTTTGTAAATTTTACTTTATTTTTTCTCGACCTTCAGTTTTGGCTAATCAAATCTAGCTGAAACATTGGCGTGTTAACTCATTAGGAATTTTCTTAAGCATTATTTATTAAAAAGAACACGTGACATGAACTGTTTAAAGTTCCTGAAAAGAAAGACTAGAATAGTCCATTAAAACTCAAAAGCCGTTTCGTAGATTTTACGAATTCTTTTTCTCAAACTTCTGTTTTCTTCTTTTTTAAGAAACGGATAGCTGATAGTTGACATTTTATCGGAAATGCAATTTAAAATTAACCGTGAGCGCGAAACTCAGAATACCCGCACTACATTGATCGGAAATATCTTCATTTTTAACAGTATTCGCGGGATGGCTTGATGATTGAAATTCATGTGAAGAAGTTCAAGGGAAAAAAATCGAAAAAAAAATTTCAAAAACCAAAACAATCAAATTAAAAAGCTGGGAAAAAAAGAAAGTAAAAACTTTGAAAAAAAGCTTTAAAATCGGACTAAAAATGTGAAATTATCATCGTGGGAAATCAGCAAATGAAAAAGATTTCCTGCGCATAATACTGTATCTATGACGTATATTATTGTCCTCTCCAGTCCCACACAAGGATCATTGATAACGAAGACTTACCTAACGCAATAAACCCGCATAGTAACCACAATACCAATGCCACACCTGCATCATGTGTTTTACCCATTACGAGGCTGGGTGATATGAAAACACCACTACCAATCAAAATGCCGACTATCAAAGAAAAACCTTGTAAAAAGCCGACACTTTTTTTCAGTTGACGAACCGACATCGAGACCGTGTGGGTGACGCTTGCAATAAACGAGCCTAAAAGAGGTTAAATGATACTCAGAAGATTTCTGAAGATAATGTACTGCGTTGATACTTTCTATCTACTACTATTCGCTGTCTTTTCTATTTTCCTGACCGGAAAAGAGTAAGGGTTTAGATTAGGTTTCTATGTATATTCCGGTCCTGAAAATAAAATAGACAGCGAATAGAAACAGACAGAAAAAATCATTACAGTACTCTTACTCTTAATCATAAAAGTGTCTTTTATTATAGAAAGTGTCCTTTTTTATTATAGTAAGTGTTCAATTTAATCACAGGGCGTGAGGTGAAGAATTGCCTTTAACCTAACATTCTATGACGAAGAAGTGCAAACGTTCTAAAAAAAACGGTTTCTTAAGTTAAAAAATTTTCGAAACTCTTTTCTGCAGTTTTATTGATGTCGTATTGGTAAATCTGAAATAGTTTTAGTGGTGTTGAATTGGTGAGCCTGAAGTAGTTTGGTGTCAAAGTTGCTAAATTTTAGTGATGCAGAATTTTAAAAAGCAAATCAGACCTGCAAAAGTGTTTCCACGTGGTCTTCTTTTATTTGTCGAATAATCTAAAAATTGTGATGGATAAATCAGCGGCGTCGTTTCTGACGGTAAATCACCTTCCACTGTTAAGTCATCGTCAGCGTACGATTCGGCTTTCGATATGAACGAGATGCTACGATTCCGTCCTGTGTTGATACTCATACTGACTAAATGCTATGCAGATTAATCTATCAAAATATTCTTATCTGTACCAATAAAAAAATGTGTAAACATATAACTTGCTATACGATAGATGAGCTATTAGTGTTTGATTTAGCTTGAGGCTTATGTACACGACTTAAAGCAGTATTGTTAAGGGTACCAGGGATACACTAAGGCATCCTTTACACAGTAAATCTCAAGTTTCCTACGCAATATGCAATCAACTTTTTAGACTTTTTAAGTCTTTAAGTAAAATTAATGTATATTAACAAGAGAATGATAAATACAATACAATGATGAATATAAATAACAAAAAAAATTAAAAAAAATAAATAAGTAGCTAAACTGTAAAAACGTCAGAGATACATATCATATAAAAATAAGATGTTTAATATTTATTATTGTAAAGGCTATTTGCAGAATAAGAAAACAAAAAATGTAATTTAAACTGTAAACGGATCTTAGACAGGTTGATATAATCTATCTTGTATTTATTGACATATTATTATGCATGTAACATATCATACGTGATAAAAAATGAAAAACTACATAATGAAATATACATATGTCAAAAAAGGGCCAAACCATCAAAATACCTAGGCGAAAACTTTCTAATTTTTTATTATTACTTTATTTTGATTCGGTAGAAATAATTGTACTACAAATTTTACATGATGCATATGCATACAATATAACAAAGGCATGGTCTAAAAGTACCAGCCTACTAAATTCGAACAATAAAATTTGAAACACTTCACGAATTTGCGTGTCATCCTTGCGCAGGACAACTCTTTCCAACTCCTTCTAAACTATTCTATAAGTCCAAATTAGTCGCTGTTCTGTCGCTCTAATTGAAAGAAACTGGCCCAATTTTCTGTTGAAAACTGTTTTAGAACGGTTTAATAACTGCTTCTGAACGGTTCTATATGTCCCAATTAGTCCCTGTTCTGCTGCTATTACTGGACTAATAAGCTATAACTAATTGCTTACTAATAGTATTAGTCCAGTACTAGCTTATCTAGGCTATTGGTTAATTCTGTTCATTCCAAAATTAATTGAATTTCTCGAGTTTTAATAACCTAGAAAAAGAACTTTTCATAAAAGATTTAATGATATATTATTAGCTATTGTATAACAAAGATAAAAGAAAAAAAGAAAAAGAAAAGTTGTTGTAAAAAATGATGTTTGAGTAAACTCTAAAATTTATTTCGAAGTCATTAAGTTCGGACGTTTTGATTGGTCTAAACAAAGCTTTGTTAGTAGCAACAACATTATCATTTTTTAAACATTTTTTGAATATTCTTCAGAAAATAAAGATTTTTCGGTACTAAAAAACTGTGCAGGTTTAAACCTTTTCCTTTTTCCACTTGTGTGTCAAAATATAATAATGTTAGTTAACAAAAAAGGTTTTTGAAAACTTCTATTTTTTTGGGTAAAATTTGACTATTTAGTTCCTTTTCCTGAGCAATATTAGATATAACTAAATTTATGTTGTAACACTTATTGTCCGATATTTCTTAATTTGACTGTATCTTCTATATGATTATATTACTAAATATAAAATTGAATTCTAGAAAGGAATTTTATGCGGCTAAGTGTTACCCCTTTTAACTCGAATTTTATGTTCTTAAAACTTTCACAAACGTCTGAGCAATTTTTTCAAAATTTTGTATAGGGGTTAAAAGATATCGAAGGCTGATTGCTGTTGTTAAGCTAGTTGTTACCCCTATAGTACAATATATTTCTTCTCCCTGTATTTCTCATCCGGATAGGATAATACATATCTCCTCCTTATATCCCTAAGTGCAATGCTTTTTAAGAACACAAAATGTGATGTAAAACCTTTGTATGATAACAATGTATTCGTTCCTTAGAAAGTTCGATTAAACAATCTTGGTGTAATACGATAAATAAATGTGTTCTTGGTTTCCACTCGTAGTTTTTTAAAAAATATATTTTTGCAAAAAGTGAACATAATATTCAAATTCGAAATAAAGAATTTAATCTAAGTTCTCCTTGCTATATTTTAAAACCTTCTAAAAATTCAATATTTCGTGAAGGTATTACCTTTTGGAATAAATCAAATATTGGAAAAATTTCTAAAAAACAAAATCTTTTTAAAAATGATTTAAAAACTGTATTATTATGTGAGCAAGTGAAGGAGCAAACTTTTTATTAGTTTTTTTTTTGTTGTTGTTGTTGTTGTTTATTTGGTTATTTTCGTTTTCATTGGTTAGAGCATTTTATTTGTTTATTTTCTCTTTTTTTTATATATTACGTGCTAGAATATTAGCTTTTTTTTTTATGTTTCTTACATACTTATTTATTTATGTATGACAATTGATACATATCGATAATTTATCTTTGTTTACCAATCTTTTTTATTTTATTTTTACAAAATTATCTCGTCCTTTTACTTTAAAAAAACCCTAATAAGACAATAAATTTTTACAAAATTATCTCGTCCTTTTACTTTTAAAAAATCCTAATAAGACAATAAATTTTTACAAAATTATCTCGTCCTTTTACTTTAAAAAAATCCTAATAAGACAATAATTTTTTTTTCCTTTTGTTGCGTTTATTTAAATTTAGATTTATAATTGATAATTATATATATAATAGTATATTTTTACAGTATATTAGAATAAATAAAAAATAAAATTGTAATTTCTGATTTTAATTGATTTCTCTTTTTTACCTCGATTATAAACTTTTAAAGATGAGTGAAGATACATCTTTAGTGAAAGCACCAAGGATATGTACTATGTCAAAGGAACCCAGTGGTTATGGATTCAACCTCCATGGTGAAAAGGGAGTAATTGGGCAGTATATAAGTGCAGTAGATCCAGGTCAGTTAGTTGCCCGGTTATTTTATTCATCTCTTTCACTTTATATTATAGTCAAACATTGCTATTTTCATGATAAGGATAATCTCCAACTAAAATATAATAATCAATGTTTTTCTTGTGACTTTTATGTTTTTTTTGTTATAGCTAGCTAGCTAGCTATTTGACCATTATTTTTTTTATCCAGTATCTAGTCTAGTAGCTTAGCAGAAGTCGGTGATAATAATATTTCAATTGTCTTTGTGTGTGTACTTTATAGCTAACTGTACTGTTAGCTATAGGTTTTTGTTTGCTGGTGATGTTGAATAAATGCAAACCTAAAATCAACAGAAATTTATTGGTTTTTCCATGAAAATAATTTTGTTAACTTCCTGTTCAAATTTTATCATTTGCTATTTATTGTATATTTCACTTTATCAAAATATTTTATGCTAAAGAAAATTATTTTTAGAAAGTTTTTTTGATGATTTGAATATGGGAACTTAAATCCTATAAACATAAATTCTGTTCCTGTGAAACCTATGGCAATTAACACCGGACATATCACGGCCAATTCTTCAATATGTTTTTTAAACTACAGAAAAACAATAAATTGAACTTATTGTGAAATGTTATACCATTATTGCTTCTTTGTTAACTTTTAACTTTTGTTTTTATTTTGTTGATATTTAATTGGATTGTAATTTTTTAGTATTTTAAATTTATTACAGGTACAATTTAAAAAAGGTTCTACCTATGTTTGTACTTTGTAAATATTTCCAGTTTTGTTTGATCACTAGAATACATAATTATAATCTAAAAAATTAAAATCTAATCTTTCTGTTAATACATTTCTCATACCAAAAGAGTAATGCATTTCTCCAACCTATATGTTCATACATTTTTCATTCCAATAGGGTAACACAACTCTCCTTCCAATAGGGTAATACAGTTTTTCCACCTTATCTGCTAATACATTTCTCTTCCTAAGGGTAATGCAGTTCTCCTCTCTATAGGGTTATTCAGCTCTTCTTCCTCTAGGTTTATACACTTCTCCTTTCTAAAGATTTGTAGCTACTTTTCTTCGAGCAAATGTGTAATACACTTCTCCTTTCAAAAGATTTGTAGCTACTTTTCTTCGAGCAAAAGTGTAATACACTTCTCCATTCTTAAGGTTTGTAGCTACTTTTCTTCGAGCAAATGTGTAATACATTTTTCCTTTCAAAAGATTTGTAGCTACTTTTCTTCGAGCAAAAGCGTAATACAGTTCTCCTTTCTAAAGATTTGTAGCTAATTTTCTTCGAGCAAAAGCGTAATACAGTTCTCCTTTCTAAAGATTTGTAGCTACTTTTCTTCGAGCAAATGTGTAATACACTTTTCCTTTCTAAAGATTTGTAGCTACTTTTCTTCCAGCAAAAGTGTAATACACTTCTTTATTCTAAAGGTTTGTAGCTTTTTTTCTTCGAGCAAAAGCGTAATACACTTCTCCTTTCTTCTTTTCTTCGAGCAAAAGCGTAACACAGTTCTCCTTTCTAAAGATTTGTAGCTACTTTTCTTCCAGCAAAAGTGTAATACACTTCTCCTTTCAAAAGATTTGTAGCTACTTTTCTTCGAGCAAAAGTGTAATACACTTCTCCATTCTTAAGGTTTGTAGCTACTTTTCTTCGAGCAAATGTGTAATACACTTCTCCTTTCTAAAGGTTTGTAGCTACTTTTCTTCCAGCAAAAGTGTAATACACTTCTCTATTCTAAAGGTTTGTAGCTACTTTTCTTCGAGCAAAAGCGTAATACACTTCTCCTTTCTTCTTTTCTTCAAGCGAAAGCGTAATGCATTTCTCCTCTTTAGAAGTAAACACATTTCTACTCCCTGACCCTATTTCTAACAGAAATAAATCATTTTCAAGCAGATAAATCAAAATATACTTAAA
>JAUELD010042926.1:0-11803 GCA_031471615.1 Aglantha digitale
TTGAATGTATACGTACTATATATTGAATATAAATCTATGCGTTTCTTTAAAAAAATAGGGTCACGAGCAACCGTGGTCACTTTACCTGTAACTAATTAAATCCATAAAGCTATAATTAACTCACAAAGAGACTAATTATTGTAAACGTAAAAAATTATTTTTAAGCCATCAAGTAAATAATAACATTCTTTAATTTGGATAGTCCAGATGATTTTCATTTCCCTACAATTAACTGAAATTATCCAATGGTATCAGTGACTACCGCTGTAACAAAGATCTGTGGTAAGCAGCTATATATATAGATATATACATTCTTACGCATGTACAAATCTAATTTACGAAACTATAAAAACTACATTTACATTATAATTAGATTTATTATTTATATAACTATACAAAATCATATTTAAAAAAGATTTATGATATTTTTATTTTTAATTTTTTACTGTGTCGAAAAAAAAAAATAATAATGAAAAAAAAATAAAAAAAATACAGGTACCTAGAAATAAAATGTTGAAGAAGAAGAAGTGAAATGAAATATTTTGAAATGTGAGAAAATGAACTTACTTTGAGAATAACATTCTTCTATCACTTTAAGTATGGTATTCATACTGAACTATATGAAAACCTGCCAAAATTTCAACTTTTTTTTCTTACAGCAAAGTGTAAAAAATACGAGATCTAATCTGTCGTTCTAGCGAAGAGAATATGTACTCTCTTTTTTTCCTTTGCTATATAATTTTAAAATGATAAAATCATCCTCTAGAAAGAGTCATTCGAGTAAAATTCGAGTAAAATTCGAGTAAATTCGAGTAAATTCGAGTAAATTCGTTTAGTTATTATATTTATTAATTAATTTATAAAATACTATTTTTTTTTCATATCTTAATTTTTTCACTGTGTTTAATATTACCATGATATTACACACTATCCAATTTTATCAGTCCATACATTATTGACAGGGGTTTGACCTTTTTTAAAAATGTTAAAATTTTTTCCAAGTTATAATAATACAAGTTAATAGAATAAAAATTATTACGAAAAAAGCGGCAACGTCAATGCGAGCGATAACGTCAATGCGAGCGATAACGTCAATGCGAGCGGCAAAGTTAATTTTTTCAATGTTATGACCAAAAGTATATAAACATTTTTACAATACGTAACTTGTTCAATGTTCAAAAAGAAAACTCTAAGCAATAATAAATCAAAACAAAACAAAAAATGAAATATTCAACAGAATAAGTAATTCTTCACTAATTGCTTTTGTCTGAGTAACATTCTGAAAACCTATTGTTGTTTGATTGTTTCTATAAAAGCTTATAAACCTCAGCTGATCGCCTATTGTTCTTCAATTGTTTAAATAACAGAGAGAATCTTTTGATCTTTTAATCAAGAACTGTTTATTCTTTATGCATTATGCTGAACTTACTTATATGTTGTGTATATTATATTTATTAATGTTTTTTAAAAAATGTAAAAAATCTGTTACATTTGTTCGTGTCAAAACTAATATTTAGTTTATAACTTATGCAGTAGCCATTTTATCGCCCAACAGGAAACATGGAAATAATACACCTCTCTAGTGTAAGTTTTCACCCTTATGGATTTTGAAATTGAGTCAAAAAACCTAAAGTTTCAATAACCTTTCATTACTAGGACGAAAGTTACAAGCATCGTACTTTACTTTATTAAGATAGGACTTATTAACATAAAAATAAGTACTTTCCCCCTTAGTTTACTTCCCAGGCTTAGAAATACAAAAATATTCTCAAAAACACAATTTTCATACAGCTAAAATGTTGTTATTTGTTGCCTTAAATTAATACAATTTTTTTCCGAATGTGTAATTCATTTTTCATAAAATTCAATGTTAAAAATTTCATATTGCGGATTCAATCGGATTCAAGCGCATCCTTATGTTAAAGTGGTGCGTTGAACAGAATAACCATGAGACCGACTTTACTGTGCTCTAATGTTACAGAGAATGTAAATAAATTGAGTAATGCTAGGCCAAATTTACCGTGCTCTAGTATCGAAACTGATGTAGATAGTGACATTTGGCCGGCTATACAAGCTTCATTTTATATAAATAATAACAAATAATGTAAAAAAAATAACTTTCAAATTAAATAAAGAAATGTAATCAATGTATGGATTTTTTTTTTTTTTTTGCTTTTTTATTTAAAAACGATTTCTATATTAGGCCATTTAACGCAATTTCCCAGTCAGTCAATGGAGTGTAATCGCATTTTATTGGATCAAAGTAAAAAACAACATCTTAGCTAGCTAATGAACAGCTGTAAAGAAAAGTAATCACATTTCATATTTCATGAAATACTGACTCAAAAAAATTTGTGTTAAGTAAGGAGTAAAAGTAATACTGGCAATACTCCAGTAAAAATCTGAAAGTGATGACCCTATAAACAATTAGTACTTTCAGATTTTTATCATATTTGCTATTTGTAAAGAATCAAAAGGTTACTTGTAGGTTTCTCAATAGAAAGGTTGTTACTTATAAAATGGTTGTTTTCTTAATTTGACTTTTAATTCCTTCAAAAAGTTCTTTTTAAGTAAAAGACCTACCTGGCCCAAAAACCAATTGAAATGTTGCTAAACGTAGTTGTTTGACAAGTTTTGATTGGGTTCTGTTAAGTATCATTTTATTATCAAACTTAGTCACAACTGAATATAATTGCCACTGTCATTTAAAACTCCATGTTTTGGGAGAGGTATCATATCCATCTGTGATCATTGGTTCACATTTATGATAATAATAGCCTAAATATTTTTGTTTACTACCTTACAATCATCTTCGCTTCGAAACTAATAAGTTTTTAAAATAAGTTTTTAAAAAGGTTGACACAAGTTAATTGTGGAATCCGCTGAATTCGTGAATACGCTGGGCTAATTTGTCGAACTGTTTTCTTAATTCTTTCTGATTTTTAACATTCCAGCTGTTGACATTCACTATACTCGTAAACTGTTTGATTAAATTGAAGACTGCTTTTTTTAAACATCTTCTTCTATTTATATAAAAAAAAAAATCAAAAAACTTAGTCGCCATTATTTAAACACTAGATCAATAAAATGAACAAAAATCATGAATAAATAATAAATGCTTAACTCTTAATCGCGTTTTAGAAGTCAACAGAAGTTTACAAAATCTTTCAGTATCTTTTTTTTTCAAGGAAAACAATGAACAAATTGATAACCAGATGAATAAACAAATGGGGAAAAAATGGATTAACAAGTGCATAAAAAACAAATTGAATGGAAAAACAGATAAACACTAAACTAACCAACAAATGTATAAACAAATAGATTATTTAATGATATAAAACATAAAGATAAAACATAATCCCAAATATATCACAAAAATATAATCATAAATAAATAGTCGAAATGGAAAAACAAATGAACAGTAAACTAATAAACCGATGTGTAAAAAGTAGAAAAACCCATGATAAAACATCAAAATTTTCATATAGATAAACGAATGAATTAACAAATAAATAGATTAATATATAAACAAACTGGATACTTGAGTTGATAAACAAATGGTTAAACTTATAAAAAAAAATCAAAAAGGTTATTTAAATGGTTAAGCAATACAGATAAACAAATGTTTGAATGATTGGATAAATTACTAGGTTAAGCAATAGACTAAAAAAAGATTAGAAAACAGAATAGCTATTCGATTAGATTATAAGCTAAACAATACATTTGGGATGTATGTTACAAGATCATTTATAAACCAATGAAAGACTACGGAATAGATAAAAGATTTGCCATTTATTTTATTACCCTTAATTAAACGTATAGACAGATAAAATATTAATGTATACATTGCACCTGAAGACACCGATTCCTCCATCTGTACAATGTTCATTAAATTAGACAACTTTACAGCAAAAATGATTGATCTAACAGATAACTGATAAAACAAAGGATCTCATTTGATTTCAACTACAATGTGTGAGACAATAAACAGAAGAATGTATTAAAAATTAAAATTACAATAGATTTGAAATTGGATTAATTAAGAAAACACCTGATATACTATGGAACTCGTTTTCAATGTTTAATTCGATTTAATGCAGTGTATTTGTGCAATACTCTTAAATCAGCAATAAAAGTTGGCATATGTTTTTTAAAAGGCTGTATCCCCTGTTTTACCTGCTTAACGATAGTGCTACCCATTCAGTTGATAGAAACTTTTTTGTTTCATTTTATATATTTCTTTTCAATTTTTTATTTTTTCTCTCTTTTTCTTCTAAAGTGTTCCATTTAGCATCAATATTAATTTTTAGAATAAAGCAAGTAGCAAGTAGTAGATATTACGCATATCACGAACTTTGCAACATTTTGAAATAAACTTATTTATCAACACTTTTTTTAATTAACTGCAAAAATAGTACCTATGATTATAAGTTCTTAAAATGTTTTATTTACGTAACGTAATTAAGTTTTAAACAGCTTCTAGTAATTTTTTTGGCGCCTGTTGCTTGTCTTCTGTGAGATTTATTAGAGTTTAATATATTTACTTAGTTTTATTTTTTTGCTAGTTAAAAGATTTTTACTGGATAACGTCAATAAAATCACAAAGTTAATAAGGAAGTATTAGACATGTATGTATATATACACATAAATTATAGTTTGATATTTTGAGTTACGTTTGTCTATACAAATGTTTGAAGTAAAAAGCTATGGCCCAAAATATATATATTAAAGTTTGCAAATATATATATATATATATATATATATATATATATATAGTAAATAAACATCCTATGTTATATAGAATCCACCTTCTAATTCACATATTACTATCATTATATACTAGATATACAGGTTATTGGTTGGTTTGATCACATGATACTCTCGTGACATAGCTAGCTTACTGCATAAACTATGATTTTAGTATTTTCAATTAAATATTCTCGATTTGGTGGCGTATCATTGTTTTATTTTACATTTCTATAGCACCTTTTTATAAGAGCAGCGTAAGAACCTGTATACGACATTTTGTTTTCTTTTTATACTACGTTTGACACGTTAATCTTGATTAGTTTATTCAACAACCAGTTTGATTAGTGTGATCAGCGAGACATTGTACTATTTAACACCCTAGGTCATTCTCAATTTATCCTAGTTTATTAATTTATTCTAGATTATTCATTTATCCTAGATTATTAATTTATCCTACATTATTAATTTATCCTACATTATTAATTTATCCTAGATTATTAATTTATCCTACATTATTAATTTATCCTAGATTATTCATTTATCCTAGATTATTAATTAATCCTAGATTATCAATTTATCCTAGATTATCAATTTATCCTAGATTATTCATTTATCCTAGATTATTAATTTATCCTAGATTATCAAATTATCCTAGATTATCAATTTATCCTAGATTATTAGTTTATCCTAGATTGTTAGTTTATCCTAGATTATCAATTTATCCTAGATTTACTGAAATTTATTGTCGAAACGAAGCTTTGGTACATAAATTAAACTTGCTTGGTTAAGCCAATTTATTCTTGCTACTACTGTCAATAAATCTTTGATAGAACCAGTTGTCGTAGAAATACCAATAGAGATATAGCAATGAGAATGCAGATTTAACAATACAGATATAGCAATGAGAACGCAGATATAACAATATATATATAACAATGAGTATGAAATTGGTTAAGAGGGTTTAAATCATGCTTGTTGGCGAAGTTTATAACTAAATAACTTGAATTAGAAAGAGTCTTAAGGACAACAGTTTCTTTAGCAAACACCCTGTGCTTGACCCATTGGATTTACACTTGGGTAGTTTCCAAATTTGTACTTTTTGGGGAGGAAGTTCTGTCTATTTAATTAAATTAAAAGCAATGTAGCATCAGTTCGCCACGAAAGGTATTGTTTATATTACAATTCGAGCCAATACCTAACGTTTTCTAGCTAATACCCCAGATTATTGCAGTTAGCAATTTTATATGCAAATTGATAAAATTGTGTTTGGTTGAGCGAGTCAACTTAAGCAAGTTACCATTGAATGTATCTATATATATCTAACTGAACTAATATTATTTAGTCGCTTCTTGTATAAATAGAAGAATACCATCAAACGAACAACAATAAATAGAATCGAAATTAAATTAAAATTGTATAAGTACTCAAATGTAATAAATATAAACATAATAATCAATATAGTACTCTTAAGTTTACCTTAAGATATATGAAGGAGTGGTTTTTACAAACAAATATTATGAAAAATAGCTTCATTTCACTTGTAAAGCACACTCACACAAAAATTAACTAAAAACGTACATGCGCTATAAACTGACATATTTCTTTCAACTACCGCTGAAGTTTTACTTACAGTTTGTTTATGAACTTTTTACAGATACCAATTATCAGGAAATAATATATCTTTAATAAACAACAATACTTTAATATTAAATAGTATTAGCTGCCATTTGCAAATTGCTCTGCTATATCGAAGACCAGTTTAGCTTTGACCGATACTTTAATTGTAGTATCTTTAACTGTAGCTTATAGTGAGTGACGTAACACGCGAAATATATAAAAGAAATGTTGGATGTAGTAAATAGCTATTCTCGCTATAGTCGACAATTGTGTTGATCTTTTATCTTTCTGGCATGTACTTGATGTATGTTTTATTCAATAAAACATCAGCTGGAGTGTTTGAGAAAAAAAAAATGTCGCCTTTTTTTTAAGACAGTTGTCATGGTGAGATTTAAATGACAATATCTTTTTTATTTACATAGATTTTGACATTAGAGACATTGCTCACGGTAAATGAAGGAATGGAATAAAGGAAAATGGCGCACAATATGTATTAAATATTATACACTTTTCCGCTAATTATCATTGTTCTGTAAAATACAAATTATTGAGTAACTGTTTTCGAGTAAGTCGTTTTCGAGTATTACGTTGTATAATGGAAGGTTAATGTATTCGCCGATAGCTTTTGTCATAAAAGTATAAGTTATTATTATTCTATTTTATTGCTGCTAACTTGAATTAGCAGGTTAATATATTTACGCTTAGATTATCGGTATAATTTATTATACTAATTATGGTTAATTGATATTAATTAGTAGCATAATTTATATCTTTTAAGAACGTAAATTTTTCTTGTTTTTTCCACAGCTTTACATTTATCACATTATTAGTAATTACTTACACAACTTAATTTAAAACTCATTTAAAATTTTCTTTAACTTATTTAATTTAAAAGCATAAAACTTTGCTATTATTGGAAATATAGTGATTTTATTAACCTTATCGTTCAAAGCATGTAACATGTGTCTCTATTCATGAAAGCATGATGAAAGACTGAATGTCGGAGTGAGTTTTTCGGTAGACGTAAAATTTGACGAGCAGGACAGCGAGATCAACAGGCGGGAAACATGTGCACGACTTATGTTGTTGACTCATATGAAATATAGCATCTTGTAAATGTAGAGTTTGTAAGTACCGCTTATGTTATAGAAATAGATAGATATTTATGAGTAAACATGGTGATATTAGCTTCACCATAAAAACCAATAGCGACCTGGATAGCGAACTTATAGCGAACTTGCGACCAATAGCGAACTTACTTGATGTTTCAAGTTGTTTTAAAAAATTCAGATGTTGTTGTAAATGTTGATATTACATGATAATACATCACAAGACTCCACCATTTTGAATTTTTTTATATTTATATTGTCGCTATATAAGCTTATATTTATTTTGGGAACTTATATTATAAAGATTTTATCATCATTTATTACGGACCCAAATGAGGCTAAAACGCGAGGGAGAGTAAGGCTGGTAAAAAGACTCTACCGAAGTTTGGCTATAATGGAACGTCTGTTACATTTTTCTGCGTGTTTTAATAAAAAATTTGCTAGTTAAATTTATTTTCGTACGAGAAATTCAAATTTAGAGTTCATTTTTTCCAAGGAAGTTTATTAAGAAGGAATGACATCGTCAATTTTTAAACTTAATGATTCTATTTATTCATTTAATAGCTTAAAAACATGGCGTGTTGAAAATTTATGAGAAAAACATAATTACGAAAACATTTAAAAGTATTAACGAGAACTTTATATGGCTTAAACTTAAAGATAGTAGTTTAAATTCGACAATACTATTAACAGTTAATATACTTAGTACAAGTAGAAAAATGTGCACTGTATATTGCGAAAATCTGCAAAATAGTTTAATTTATAAATGCAATTTCTAGCTAAACTACTTATCTATATGTAAATCGTTCACAATATAATGTTATATTAGTACTTAGTACCTATATTAACAACATATATTGACCACAACTGAAAGATCGAAGGCTAGCCTAGAATAGGCTAGACTAAAGAATCCATGTATTCGTTGATTATTTTAACCTTGTAAAGATAAACTCGTAAAGCCCTATTGTTTAGAATTATTTTTCAAAAAATCTAATGACTTCTTAAGTGATATTTCTTTTATGTTTGATAAATACCTTAGAGAGAATCAAAGTAGTAGTTTCAACATGCCTAGTACAAAAGAAAAAAATTGCTGTAGTTCCTTATTTATTAAAACTTCCTTGTTTTTTCTAAAGGATATTCAAAGTAAAAATCTGTTATAGCTATATCCTTATAAATGCGAAGATATTCTGATTTCTCTTCACTGCAGAGCTATGTACTAAAGCTATGAAACAGATAAAGTATATATTAAACAAGAAAAGAGTGCTCCAGTTGCTAATAAAGCCTCAAAAACGTTGAGCAGACCTTTTTTCTACAAGTTACTTTTATTCTTAATCAGTCAAGAAGACAACTGAGGTTACATTTTCTTTTTCAATGTTTTTTTACGATCAAGTAAGAAGTTTTTTAAAAATATAGTTCGCAGTTTACTAAAGAAAATTTCATAAAGACCGCGAGAATTTTAATAAAGAGCGCGAAAATAAACGTGCTCATCAGATTTATAAACGACAAGTCACATGTTTAAACGAAATAATGTTCTTTTTATACCCAATTCTTTTTTTCTTTTTAGCTAAATAGTTTCTAAAAAATCGACTTTTAATTAAAGTACCTTAAGTTTTGTTAAATTGATATGTTAATATTTAATAATTTAGTAGTGGCTTTACAAATATAAAATCAAAACTCTTCAACATTTTGATTTTTGAAATTTTGGGAAGGAGTAATATTTAATAAAATATTTTTACACAACTGAAAAAGTGGTGGTTTCATTTAGCACTATTGATAAAAAGGAACAAGTGACATTATCTGTTCATATTTCTTGAAAACATGTGTTAAATAATAATATAAGGCGTTTACTCATTCGTTTCTTTTTAGTGTAGTAAATGTAAATTGTACGATTTTCTTGTTTTTCTTGTTTTTCTTGTTTAAATTCGTTTTGACATAAAACGTAAAGCTGCACAAGCTTCAAAACCGTTTACAATGAATTCGAAAAATGTCCTACTGGAAAAAAAAGTGTCAAAATATAATCTTGAAGAAACATGAAGGTATGAATACAAGATTGCAAAAGTTATTGACTTTTTCTATACAATCATTAAATTGTTTTTTTCTATTATAATGTATATTATTATGTTTTTCACTAATTGCCTTGTGTGTTAATTTTTATTGAAGCAATCAAATACAATCAAATTGCGGACGGTTTTAAATATCTAATTAGTTGTTGCCCTCTTTTTAATACTTCCATTGAAAAACTAATGAAACAACTGACACATGCGCATTAATAAGATCACAGGCGGAGAATTGGCAAGAATGCAACCTGCTCTGATTTTTTATGCATGTTACAAATTAGAATTATTGTTAGCTATAATTGTTTAAAAGATAGCTTATTGTATGTTTACGTCATTTGATTAAGACATTTGCTACAACTAGTTATTCAAAGTTAGTATCACCAATTTGCATAAATAATTGTTTTCTAGTTTTAGCTAAGTCATCACTTAACAAAATATGAGTGACATTCATTAGTGACATTGCACGTTTGAGGGGAGGGAGTGTGTGCATGTCAAGTTTCGTAGCAACAAACAGCTCAGTCAAAAATACTATCCAAAAAAAAAACAATTCTCATTCCAATACACCACTTTAGCGTAAGGAACCGCCATTTTGAACTTTTTTAACTTTTTTAATATTGAAATTTATGAAAAAGAAATATCAAACTTGGATTTCTCTTGCAGAATTAACTTTAACTTAATTTATATTTTTGAGATGATTTTTGTGTGTTTTAAGCCTGGGAACTACTCTAAGAGGGAAAGAATGTTTTGACGGTATATTTCTACTAAATAGAAATCTAATACGCCTGTATCTTTTGTACTGGTTATCAAAATTTACTGAAACTTTAAGGCCAGCCTTATTTTTTGACGGGGATTTCGAAAATGAAATTCATTTTTTCTAATATTCAAGCTCAAAAATCCATACTGGCGGATGCTTACGGTGTATATGGTGTATTATGGTGTATACTCCTTACGCTTGAGCGAAGGGGTAATAACTGTCTGCTACTACGTTTGTTGTTAGATTCCAGATCGAGGTTGTATAGTTAACTACATGCGGACTCTACTTTCTTTTAGTTAGCTACTGTATATTGCAAACCGTTTAAAATACTAGACTAGTTTAGTCGTTATTTAAAATATATAATATTAAAACATTTTTATATATCACTTTATATCACAAAAGGAAGTGATAACTTTCCTTTTTTCCCCGCGATGTTTTTCCAATACGACTTTTGACCCATATATAAAAAAGGACTTTCTAAAAGTATATTAGTATACCAGAATCAAATCATTCATAATAACTCTAATAAAAGGTCTTAAGAAAGCTTGAAAATTTCAAAAAATGATACAAAAATTAGTGTTAAGAAATACAATATCATAGCCATAATGCGGGCCAAAATGTGAAAGCTGGGCAAAATAAGACAGCGGGGCTAAATGAGACAGATAATTACAACGATGAATTGAGTGCAGATCACAAATTGACATGCTTCAAGTTTAACATATGTTGGGGCAAAATGAGACATTGACGACTTGTGATGTTTTTCATTTGACATCATAAGTATGAGAGTAATGGGAAAAAAAACTTACATGAGAAGTTCCCCTAGAACGTCTATAAAATTTTTAAGAAGAAAAAATGATACAAATTAATGGAAACTCAGAATTATTTGTGTTTTTCTTCTTAAGTGTCTCATTTTGCCAGACACTATGCTAGTTTGTTACTTGTTACCCCGCACTACGCCAGCCATATTGCATAGTATTATTACTTATTCTTATAGTAATATTATAACAGTAATAATATACATACTTATTATTTTCTGATTTTAAAAACATTTTGTTGTTTTTTGGTTTAGTTTGTTTAAGTTCTTTATATTCAGTTGGTTTTTATAAGCACAACAACTATTGTATCCTTATCAGCTTTAAATAAAGATATTTCATTCGTTCATTCATACACGCTAAATTGGCTTTTGATTCATATTCACAACAATAAGCCACATTTATTAACGGAACCGCAAATGGCTTCTTTCCAGATGTCGCAGACACTTTATTCTGCTTTGCTAGGCCTAAATTCGCGAGATCCATTTGATTTAACCCCCGTAAAATTAAAGTATATCATCATTAAACCCCTGTTATAATTGAAAAGAAAATTAATGTGATTCATTTTTACGGGGGTTAAAGTCCCTGATAATAAATATGGCGTATTGTCGTGAAAGAGAATTAAAAACCAATTAAGCCGTATTAAAAAAATATTCGAAAACGTCCAAACACGAAATTAAATTCCTGAGAAATGTTTGGGAATTG
>JAUELD010042937.1:0-11797 GCA_031471615.1 Aglantha digitale
CTGTCAGGATTTTTAACACAATTTTTTGTTGAAGTACTCCTAGTACAAAAAAGCTTGTTCTCACATTTTTGATTGGGAAAACCTACTCATAAACTACAATTTTATACCTTTCCTCTGATTTCTCCATATTTGCGACCTAGAGGAAAAAACAATTCAGTTTATATATTCAGATATATTCAGATTTGAAAGTTATAAAAAATAAAATTTCAACAAATATGTTTACAAAAAACCATATTGTATGTTTACCATTAATTTTATCGATAAAGACCATTACAATCAAAATTACAAATTTTAAATTTTATAAACATGAAAAGTCTTTCTATCCTTTAAAAATATTAAAAATATATATATAAAATATTATTGAGACTAATGTCTTCTACACATAAATTAACAAATGAAAAGAATTAGACACAGGTAATATTTGCTAACAATTTTAAGTAATTACAACAGATATATATTTACTTACATAGGACGATTTCATATCTGTTTCAATATCCAGTATTCCACAAGAGTTATTTTTTAATTGTCAACTATAAACTAAGAATTACACTAAAACTTTGACATATTTTTGAAAATAAATTTAGCAATATTTTTAGTGTCAGTTAAAGTACCATTTCCATTACTGTCATTGATGGCAAGCTGAAACAAAGCATACAGAAAATATTTATCCTTCAAATTATGTTTAGATTATTAGTTACTTCACATAAGAAAACAACCAGATATAGTGTGCAAGAAAAAGATTTTCCAGGAGTGTTAAGGATATGGGGATCATAGATTTTCGACTGGAGATGACAATATTTATAACAGGTAATAAGTTCTGAATTTATGTTTTATTCCACATGTTCAAATAAAGGAAATCTGTAAAACTAAGAACCCTAACTAAGCACTCCTTGAAAAAATAGTTTTGGAGACATTTCGGTGTGTAATTTATATATATAAAAGATTGGATAAAAAAAATTAATTTGGAATTTTCGTTTCCATTAATCGCTACAAGAACCGTGAAGTAACTTTTTAGTTATTTTTGAATGTTTTTAGTTTTCCAAAATCGACGCCATTTTGAAATTTGATATATATTCAAGACCAGATTTACATTTTCAGGATACTTTTAAAACGGGGGTATAAAATATACAATAATAAATAATAATAAAAACAAAATTATTTTATGTAATAGTTACCATCTTGACTTTCTTAAGAGGAGATAACAACCGTTTCTGGCATCTAAAAACCATGGAACTTGGCCAGTGTGGTAACTTGACCAAGACGAGTGGAGCAATGCCTATTTGGGCACTGTACCACTTGATTTTGTTTTGATCACGTGACTTTTTTAAAGTGGATATAAAAAACCGTTTCTAGCATCTAACAACCATGGGACTTGGCCAATGTGTTAACTTGATCAAGACGAGTGGAGCTGTGCGTGTCAGGGGACCAAACGTTAGTCAACCTAACAACCGTTTGCAAAAACAATAGAACTTGATTGCCCTAATGGTAACTTTACCAGTATCAAACTTGTAGCTGTTCAGGAATTTGAATTTATGTTTTCTATCATATAACATTTGAATTTATGTTTTCTATCATATAAAATTTGAATTTACGTTTTCTTTTATTCCAACATTTAACTCATTCATCTTGATTTTAAAAGGGCATACTAGGTACCTTACATAATATGACGCAAAAAGAAGCGCTAAGCCCTGATAAACTCCAATCTAAGAAATTAAATTGAACCAAACCAAAATTATATACTTATAACGTACAGAGTAAAACTAAATAAATAACATCGATGGAAAGAAAACAATACAAGAAGGCAATAAAATAAAACTTTATTCTTAGAGGTGAGTAGTATAACGGTTAAAGCTCTTATTATAAATGTAACAAAATCGCAATAACAAAGAGTAAAATCTATCGTCAAAAATTTGAAGTAAATTTATTTAAAAATTAAGAAGATATTTACAAGTTTTTTTCCCAAATGTTTTTACGCCTCCTCTCCTACCTCTTATTTCTTCTTCTGCCTCCTCTTCCTCTACCTCTTTCACCCACTTCCCTTCTTTCACCTCTCCTTTCACCTCTCGTTCTTCTATCTCATCTTCCACTTCTTCCACCTCTTCAGCCTCTCAAATAAATAATAAAAAGACAATAATATACATTCTAACTGTTAAAAAAATAAAAAGATGTTAAAAGAATAGGACTATTTTTTGTCTATTTTAGAATAGTGTCTATTTTAGGGGAAATGCTTGACCGTTTTGCCGGTGGGAAGAAAGCCTTCCTTTCATCTCCACTTTAAATTGTTTGATTGTGTACAATTAAAAAGCACCCATTAAAAAAACTATTTAATAAACAAATGATGATGATTGCCTTTTGTTAGCAAGGCCGAATATATAGTCGGTGGAAATAATTGTGCCTCTGGTTATCACATTATTTATTAAACTTTGTGCTCGAATTGGTATCTATTAAGTGAAATACAGTTTTTGCCGGTGAAATTACTGTTATAGAAGAGAGTCATTGATTTTTAGTTATTTTGAAGAAGGAGAGAAGTTTTTGAAAAAATAAGTTACAATTTTACAGTTATAATTCACTTTGTTTTATCATATGAAAAATTCATGGTTTTGATCCATATTCTTTACATGCTTATAAATACATACACATAATTGACGATACTGAATTGTAATTTCGCTTGCTCCACATAGAGATGAGCCTGGATCATTATTATCAAGAAATTTAAAGGTTACATTGTCTTTGGTTTGATTGATACGTTATATATATCCTCGAGGAAAAACTTCTAGTCTAATTGGAATAACTGCAAACCATAAACTGATTCAATATGTCTACTTAAAAAATAACTAAAACCATACTAAACTTATTTTTGTCTAAATACATATCTTAATCAACTTAATGGATTGAAAGAAACTGGGAGAAAAGCGTTTATTTAAGAGTCTTTAGACTTTTTTTAACCCTTATATCGCTGTATAACAAAAGTTTCTGATGAAGATATATAATGATGAAACATTACTTATTTTTAAATCAGTATTTAAGTTATGCATAAGTTATAAGTCTAAGAGAGACAAAGTTAGCGGTGTCTACTACCACATGCATTACTTTAAGATACTGTTTGAGATACAATGGACTTGAGTTTGAACTTTCACCTTAATGTTTTCAATAATGTTATAGTGTTAAAAACTTCTAGAAAAACATTTTTATTTTTTATTTTATTAATTTACTGTTAAAACCATAACTGCTTTGTTATAATAGTGGTAAAAACAAATTTATGCATGCTAAATATATATGTTTTAAACTTTCTTCTTGAATTTTGGAAAATCTACCCCTGGAAGAGTTTTTACAATGCATTTTAATTTTAACAAAATGATTCGAAATCGTATTCGAATCTGGTCTGTAAATGTTTTTATTCCAATAAAATATTCGAAATGGTGTTAATTCTAGGGTTCTTAGTTATTCACACTGTAAATGTTGACATAATATATTTTGTTATAATGTGAAATTAAGTGTTTTTTTGATGGATAAAGTAAGTTTAAGTCATTATGAATGCATTAAATACACCAAAATATTTAACAGGCTATCAAGGTGTTAGGACATGTTTGTTTAAGATTAAAGAGCTTAGACCAACCCTTTTTATTACATTGAAAAAGCCATTTAAGTTCTCAAGATACCTTTATTCAAAGTTGTAAAATTGTAAGAGACCGAATAAAATTCTTTGTTAACGACTGAATAAAGCAACCTTCATGATATCACATCTAGGTAAAAATCAATAAAATTAAATAACCAGTAAATTTTTAAGAATTGCATATGAAACATAAGATAAAATATTTATTTTTCATTTTTTACTAGATCCAGGCTCTTCATTAAAAAGACCTTGATCTAGAAACCGGCAACCAATTTTTTCGTTTGAAAATATTCATTAAATGTTAAACCATTATGGTTAACCACCTGATTGTTCAAAAAAATTAGATCTTTTAAGTTATTCAATTTATATGGCTTGTTAACCCTTACGTGATGCCCTCAAAGCTGCTTATTCCTGGATCTAGTTAAGAAATTATCTTTCACTTCCCTATTTTCTGACTTTACAACTTTAAATTAAGATATCTTGATAACGCTTTTTTCATGCAATAAAAAGTTTATATCTAAGTTTTTGTTTCCCACTAAAACAAAAAGTGTTTAACGCCTTTGGAATCCCATTAATATTATATAAGAGATATTAGAGGAAGTTAATTAAACTTAATTCTATTAAAATAATTTTCGATGGAAAATACTTTGGTTTATTTTCAATGAATGTTGTTCAAGTTACATTCCTTCTTTATTAAATTCCTAATCATTTAAGTTGTCACAAGTTCAGTTTTTTGCACATTATAGTCGAGTTTTTATTGGTAATAACCACCAAGAAAGATTTTTTAGAGCAATACGACAAAGACAATTGAACCATATAGAAACAAAGAATCTGACTAACATAGTAGGTTCAATATACCCATAAGACACCAAAACAATGGTTCTCGTGACATGTGCCTGACACAATAGCATCTAGGACACATACCACCATAGAATCATAGAACCATATATTTCAAAGAACCATTGGATCCCAAAAATTATCGCCCTATTAGTGTTCTCCCTAAGAGAATAATACGCAAGCATATTTCAAAGCACTTTGAAAACATTCTAAGTCCCTATTACAGGAGGCTCTCATGAGTATGCTTGAAAAAAAAAGTTTAAATAAAAATGGTTTGGAAGCAGCGCTTATGATGAATTTATCCAAAGCTGTCGATAGAATTTACCATGACCTCATGTTAGCTAAGCTAAATGCTTATGAACTCCATATAACGTCCCTAGAATTAATTTTTTGTTACTTAAAAAACGATTTCAACAAACTAATTTAAATTTAATTCACATGTAAAATCTCTTTGCAAAAATGTGGGAAGAAAAATTACTGCAGTAACAAGACTTTGCAATTATATGAAAATTGATCAAAAAAGGTTATTGATAAAATCATTTGTCCAATCTCAATTTTCATATTGCCCTTTGGTTAGGTTTTCTCACACTGGCTGCTTTAACAATCGTATAAACTGCTTGCATGAAAGGGCTTTAAAAATTGTATATAACGAAACAAATTCTAGTTTTGAATCACTGCTACTTAGACATAAATCTTGCTCAATACATTTTTCTTACATTCAACAAATAGCACTTTTTAAGTACAAATGCAAAAGTAATTTAGCAAGTTCCAATATCTTCTGAATTGTTCCCATTTACAACTTTAAACCATAATATCAGATCTCAGAGAGATTTTTCACTAAGCACTGTAAATAAAGTAGCTTTTGGCACGCAATCTTCAATGAGAACTATTGGCGTAAAAATCTGCAACATTCTTCCCTCGTCACTTGAGGAAAGTAAAGATTTAGATCTAATATTGCAGCAAACTGTCCTTGTAGGCTATGTATGCATTATGAACATAGGTTTCATCAATGTCTCAAACTAACTAATTTTTTGTTAGATGGACATTTCACATTTATTATTTAGTGAATAATGAGTTCCGTTCATATTCTATTCTGCAAAATACCCATTTTTACGATTATGTATTAGCTTGGTAGGTAAAGTTTTTTTTCTTATCGAACTTTCTAGCGAGTGACATCACGCAAACTCTTAATTTAATAAAGTTTTAATAGGTTTATAAGTTATTAAACATTTTCGGGAAATTCTGAAATGACTACATTGCGAATGTTCATAGAACCTACAAAAACTCGCTTTTTTCGTAGGCTTGTTTTCGTGTTACCTCCCTGCGTAGATAACAACCAGATATAAAAAAAAAGTACAGCATTGTTCCAAGATTAATATTAACATTTATGATGATTCATATACGTTCGTATCAATAGTTTTCATGATGAAGACCGAAGCTGGTGGCGCGATTAATATCTATATATACAACCAAGTTCTCAGAATATTCAGTTTTCTGTTGTTTTTTTTTTGGACATGGTATTTGACACTATATAATTATGTATTTCTTTAAAACAAAGCAACAATAAATACTATGAATATATATTTCAAGAATAACCGGTAATTTAAAATGGTTAAATTCAGCAAATCAAGTTTCATTTTATTATAAATGGGTTACTATTTCCAAAAAGAAGAAAAACTTTATTAAAAACTTTTCTAGAATTGGTCAATGCTAGATATTACGCATATAAACTAAGTTTGTGGATATTTAATTTTGCTTTCTAGGAAAATTAATCAACTTTGCAACCTCTTCACAACAAAGTGTTCTTGAAACACTTTTAACGAAAATGACTTTTAACGAAAATAATATATTGGCTTTACGTGAAGAGACGAAGGCTACCTTAACACATTATAGAGCATAGAGATATTAAAAATTTTAGAATCGACTTAAAGTTATAGCTAATATTTTTGTCTTATTGTTTTAGTATGTGATGCGATCGAAACAGTTTATTTCTTCACGGGGGTTACTTTTTATAAATATTAGATCACTGACTCATATTATTTTGACAGTTTAATGATAACAACTTGCAACAATCTATCTACTCAGAACACCATCGGATATATCAAAGAAAATGAATATGTTATGAATACTTGTTATCCGTATAACTTTTATTTTAAATAGTTCACAAGCAAATAAATCACTCACGGTAATATCTGAAAAATACCAAAAATAAAAGGGATGTAGGGATCCCCAAGAAAGGGTAGGGTAAAGTGACTTACCCAAATTAGTATTTCAACTCTTTTTTTCAATATTCCAATAATTTATTTTGCTTAAAAAAATACTTTAAATTGAATGAATATTGAATTGTTAGCATGGGTTTTTATCAGTTGAGTATTTAAGTTAAAAAATGAAAAGTATATAAGCCTGATGATATTTAAACATCACTCATAAAAGTCGTACCTAAATTTATCAGTTATTATGATTTACATGTGTGGTCAGTTACTTGTGATGGTACTTGCACAGATATTTTGACTCTTTAAATATTTAGGTTGTATGGTATTTTCGATTGTCATTGTAATGCATATGCTTAAACTTGCTCAAAATTTAGATAAAGATGTCGAGGATAAAGCTTTTTACAAGACTGTTATAGAACTGTGGAATTCATACAACAGATATTTTTATAGAGAAATATTTTGAAGGATTTAACAGTTTAGATCCCCATTATATAAGTTCATCGAAATTTCAGAATATATATTATATACGCATCCACCAAAAACCTCCTTTAAAAGTTTTTCTTTCTACGGCTTAATTAATTTTATTGACAATAAAACAGTAACTCAATCACAGCATAAATCAATATATTTATTTCCTTGCATAGCCATAGAAATTTTCACAAGGTATAAAATTTTTCACAAATATTGATTAAGCTATTATCTTGCTATTGTTCACATGTGTAGCCATGTATAGCCATGTATTCATTGACATCATTTTTAATATTTAGCTGTTCATAGTCGAGGAGATTTTAATACCAACCCGAATACTGTTCAATTTCGATGTGTTATGCACAAAATATTATTACGAAACTTTATTGTTACTTCATACAAATTGAATGTTGGTGGATTTGAATCATCCTGTTTGGCATGTGGCTTCTTATTTTCATTAAAAAATAAATCCCAAAATGTTTATATCTTCGTTGTAAATATAATAATTTTAGTAGCTACATTCAATAAAAAACCTGATTAAAGTCTTCCTCGATTGTGTTTTATTTTAGTATTAGTAGTCAGTAGAAATAACAATCATTCAATTTCTCTATGTACTATGCTCTATGGTTTAATAAACTAATCTTAACGCATATCACAACTGAAAATTTTTTATCTACTGCTTTGAACTTTTTTTTATAAAAATACAATGTTTTATTTTCAGCATGATCGCGTATCGGTAAATGTGCGTGACAATATGAATAACAATACTGTATAACAATCAGTAGTGTGAAACATGTTCCATCTTAATACTTTCCTTGCATTTGTTATCTAATAAAACAATACTTTTAATTGTTGAAAGTAGTCATACAAACTTGAATTCCTTCATCGCCAGAATTAGTTTACATATTCTAAAATATACATATATACATATACATTCCATGAGGAGTGTGCAAACTGTGGAACAATTTCCAAATTAAGCCAAATCTTATAGATAAAAATATAAAATAATAAATAATAACCTGCTAGGGTAGAGGTTTAGCAAGGACTAATTTAGATACAAAAAAATACAGAAGATTAGGAAAGTAGGTGTAAAACACGCATTGCTGATGGCTTATAAATCAGGTGGAAAAAAAAATCAAATATAAATTTGTACAGAACTTACTCGTGTGTGTTATCAAACATAAATAAAAATGTAAACACTTCACTTTTATTTATAACTTTTAATTTTTTTAAATTATGTTCTGCAATAACTACATCACGAAAATCGTTAGGGTTAGGGTTGGTAGGGATATTAAAATGGGATTTGTGTGAGTTCTAGGTTATTATAGAAAAAAGTATATACAGCAAAATTGTCATTGCAATGACCTCTTTAAAAATAAAAAATAAATGATTACATTAATTTTGGCTTAGTTCCCCTTTAATAATCAATAACTTTTTACCTAGTTGTTGAAAGCTCTCTGAACAAATGTTTGCACTACCCTAACTTTGATACACGTGAAAAACATTTATAAAGGAGTAGAATTTAAATAATAATTTAAATGATGCTTCACAAAGATACTGCTCTTTCAGGTTCATTTGTTGTATGCATGAATGTTTGTGTTACTTTCTCGTGTATCTTTATCAAATGTAGCTATAATAGAAAGTGCTGTGACGTACCAAATAAATTACTTAATATGATACGATGATATCTAGCTAATGTTGTCTAATATAACCATAGAAGCGACAGTGGTGTTGCAGAACTCTGTTGCCCGCGATGCGCGCGATGTTGCCTGCATATTTATGTTGAACTACTAACGATTTCAATAATGAGATGACAGTTTTAAAATAACCATATTTATACTTAGTTATGTGTGAGCTACAGATTCACTGCGAAAATATATTTTATCATAGTTTGTGGTTAATAAAATGATAAATGGTGGTTGTGGTCTACAAGCATCTTTTTATGAGAGTAGACTAATTTATATCAGACTTGTTTAACTTTTATAGGATATAAGACTTAATTGTGGAAAGTTATTGTTATTTCAACTACTTCTAAAATTTAATTTAGATAAAGAACAGTAAAATTAGCTACAGCATAAATATTTATTTTAATAGACTTAAAGCTTTCATTTATAAATATATTTTTATGACAGCACATTATAATTTTCCTCTGGAACTCTTTAGATGTATGAAGAGTTGAACTGCTGTGGTGGGGGTATGTGAATTTCTTCTAACTGATGTTTTATATAAAAACTTTCAAGAAGTGATTTGTGAATTGGGGGGAAATAGCACGCGAATTACATGGTTCCAAGATATTTTAAGAACCTCAAATGATACCTTTAGTGTCACGTAGGTGGTACCTTACAAACAACAGGTGTTTTAGGAAATATCTTTAAGTATTTCGGCTTGGTTTAATAAACATGATTAATAAGCAAGATATAAGAAAGGCTGTTAAATTCACGTATCACCTTCACACCACAAACTTTTTAGTTTCATCCCGTCTTAGTTTAAGGACTATTCTACAAATATACAATGTTTTGGTGGTATCAAAAGTGTTGCTTCATAGTTTCGCAGAATTACACGTAATATCAAAAGGTCAAAACAAGGTCTAAGACCAAGAACAGGGACCAGGGACCAGGGTACTATATTTAATCAATTCTTTTTTTTGACAGCTTTTAAAACTATATTTAAAAAATATGTAACGATATATCACATAGATAGTTTGATAACAACATAATTTTCTTGAAACTATTATAATCAATCACAAACCATTGATTGCCACTTAATGAAATAGTATCAAATAATAGAAGTTAAGAGTTTCATATGTATGTGCATGTATGCGTTTGCATAAACAATGGAAATAATATAACAAGGAATGACATGAAATAATTTATTTTGTACCAAGACTTGTTGAAACAGTTAATGTGATTCTCAAAGATAAATAAATTATACAACAGCAGTTAACACCTTAGACTTAAAAATTAATTAATTTACAAACCATTATAATTACCTTGAATATACTTTTTTCAGAATTATTTCATATGAAGAAAAAAATCGACAAAAAGCCGAATTTTTTTGGGGCAATAACTAAAGGATCCTTGATAGTTTACATGCATTTTCAGATATTTTTAGATGTCCATTTCGACGATTTAAAGGTTACTCCACGTAGATTAACCGAAGTTTTGGTGACGTATTTCTTTGAAAACATTTTCTTGGTTCTATACCGCTTAATACTTTCCTTTATAGTGAAAAAAGCTACTCTTAACTATAGGATATATGTCAAGGAAGGTATCGGTGAAAAAATATAACTTTTGTTATGACTAATATCTGTGCATATATTTTCAACACGCATAGCTTTCAAGCAATTAGTGAAATATATAGCAATCATTTGTTGATATAAAAGAAGTTATAAAAAGCTACTTAATACTTCCAATCATAATCAACGATAAAACTGAAAACGTTAAACCTTTTTCCGTCAATAGGAGATAACTTCTGTTAATTAGCAGAAACAACTAAAATCATTTTAATTGCTTTTGTTATTTTTTTCCCCTTTCCTTTCTTTTTATACACCTTTGAAAGTAATTTAAAAGAGGCTAATTCTCAACACCAGGAGCATCGAAAGCTAACTCATCTCTTTACCCATCATCCATCAACTGAAAAAGTTACTTTTACGTAAAACTTTTTCTTTTAATTACTAAAACTTTACTTTCATGACTAGGCTTAACTATATCAATAGATTTGATATTATAATGAGTTCAGAAGGTAAGCCAATCAATTCGTACTTTTGCTATTGTACTTAAACTTTAATACCACGTTGATTAGATTTTCAATGAACTGTGATTTTCCCATGAATGACACATATTTTTCAACATCAAAACTTACAGAAGTTTACTATGACATAAAATGGTAGCTTTTAAAAAACATACTAATCGTGATTGTTTTAAAAGTGAAATTTTAACGTAAAATGATTGAAAATGAGCTTTAATTCTGCAAAATGAAATCTTCATGAAGAACTGAACAATATGTCAGTTGTTGAACTCAAAATATAGAAACTTAGTAGCAAACCAGAATCGATGTTCTAACGAGAACTTTTACATATGTACATATAACATAAACTATGTACATATAAGTTAAAGTGTGCACATAGGAGTTAAAGTGTGCACATAGAAGTTAATGTGTGTACATAGAAGTTAACGTGTGCATAGAAGTTAATGTGTGCACATAGAACTTAATGTGTGAACATAGAACTTAATGTGTACACATAGAACTTAATGTGTGTACATAGACCTTAATTTGTGCACATAGAAGTTAACGTGTGTACATAGAAGGTAATGTGTGTGCATATAACTTAATGTGTGCACATAGAACTAAATGTGTGCACATAGAAGTTAATGTGTGTACATAGAACTTAATGTGTACACATAGAACTTAATGAGTGCACATAGAAGTTAATGTGTGCACATAGAAGTTAATGTGTGTACATAGAACTTAATGAATGCATATAGAAGTTAATGTGTGCACATAGAACTTAATGTGTGCACATAGAAGTTAATGTGTGTACATAGAACTTAATGTGTGCACATAGAAGTTAATGTGTGCACATAGAACTTAATGTGTGTACATAGAACTTAATGTGTGCACATAGAACTAAATGTGTGCACATAGAACTTAATGTGTGCACATAGAA
>JAUELD010042948.1:0-11643 GCA_031471615.1 Aglantha digitale
CTTTATACATTTTCGTTACTAATCCCTAAGGGGAAACATGAATAAATAAGGCGCATAGCAATTATAAAGTGATTACGTAGAAATGTCAAGGAGTAATTTGCAACGATTCAGTCTTTCGACTTATAATTGGCGAGCATAAATTTGTTCATATGACAGCATTTTGTGATCAACTCGCTTCTTTTGTTAAGAAGCTTGTCTTTTTTTTTAATTATTTACATTTTACAATTATTATTTATTTTTTAACAATTTACAAAATATGAATAAATAATTTTAATCATTTAATGAAAAGATAGGACCATCAGAAGGTGCCACCCATGAAACAAAGTTAAAACGTTCACCAAACCATCTTAACATGTTGTTTTGAATTGCTAGATTAATATAAAAAGAGTAGAAGTATATATATACTCAGATTAATAATAGCTACACATCACACACACAAAAATATTATAAAGAAATAATAGAGAATGGTACACACCAAGTGAAAACTTTCATATATATAGTTAATATAAAGAGACTGTCAATATTTTTAATATCGTAAAAAAATATTCTCTCGTAGTTAAAAACAAATAGATATATTAATTATACTGGATGTGATGAGTTCAGATCCTGTTGCACCAGAAGATATTCATGGTGATAGACGATGGTGGAGCCAGGTAAGTTAGTCATAATCCTTCACGGAATATTTATAGAGTGTGTACGCATGATTATTTTAATAATGACCATTTTTTGTTGGCCTGACATGTTTTCCCTATTTTCCCTTTTATTTTCCCTATAAAAGTAGTCAATGCAATGGTTTTAACACAGGATAAAGATATTTTGCATCAGTCGAAATTACCTGGGTGTATCTCCCTAAGCTATGCACAGATACTCATATTAAATAAAGCACACATAAATTATAACATATATTATCACATAAAACAACGAATAGCCTTATCATTGTTTTGATTGGTATACATATATAGCTAGTCTATAATATTAGAAAGTGAATGAAATAATCATATCATAATAATAAAATAACGTAATATGAGAAGTTGATGGCTGGGCCCGATTTTATTTAATGTTTATGGACAATTTGCCAGATATATATAATATAGATAGATACAGTAGAGAATACTCTTTTAATTTTTAAATATAATTACATAATATATATATATTTATATATTATGTTTTTGTTACTTAATAAAAAATGCTAACTTAATTTTTGAGAGCTTGTAGTTAACATAATCATGTAGGTAACTCTCATAGTCGTGAGTCCCATCCTACATAATGTCAACAAAACAAAATGTGGGATTAAGAGGATGTCATAACATGTATCAATCCACAAGAGAAAAGTACAAGGCTGATATATTTTATACAAGGATGAAATTTTGGGCAGATTTAATAAATAAGAAATTTACTTTAACGAAAAAAATATCAAATTTGCTATTTTTTTGTTCATTCTTTGATAAGTTCAGAATGGCATGGTTGATAGCGCTTTAAACTTTTATAGCAATGTTGGTAGTTTGAGTCATCTGTTTGAGATTGTCTGGTGAGAAGTTAGAGAGTAAGCTTCATGGAAGCCTTGTAAAAAAGTCACTTAAAACTTTATAACTAAAACGTGACACGCAGTGAAAAATGTTCCTGTAGTTTCAAGCATTTCTTATATAGGGCTGGCTTATACAATAACCTGTCTAAAAAAGACAATATGTTTATTTTTATTTTTTGTTTGTTCCGCTTAGAGAGGTTTGCTATAAAAATTATTTAACCACATACAATCTACAAAATCAAATCAATTTTTATTATCGACTTTCTTGACAAAAATAAATTGTTAAGAAACTCTGTAAACACAAGACAAGCAATAAACTAATATACTAATTAAATTAAAAATAAACCTTTTGAATAAAACTTAAAACAATAAGATAATAGTAAAAAAGTTTTGAAATAAATAAATTTTATGATGTTTTAAGAGTTTAGTCTAGACTCCGAAACTTTTTATATATACTGTATAACTTTTTATTTTTTTTGTTTATCATTATAATGGAAACTATGACAACAGATAAACATTTCAATAACATTCGAAACTAAGTAAACATTATTTCTTTTATACTTTTGGAAGTGAGTTTCGGAAGATAAAAAAATGTAAACAAATAATTTTTATCATGATAATTTTCGATATACTACCAACAAGAAAGTGTTTTTATGTGTATTTTTATCTATTTTGTTAACACATATTTTTTTAAAAAATTTACTTTTTATTTAACAAGCGCTATAGAAAGGTGTCTGGCTTATAGAGGTTTTTTACAGTAATTAATTACTGTAATTTTAATCTTAAAATATGAAAGGTTGGTACAAACTTAGAGTATGGAAATTCAATATGGAGACTCAAATCAAACTATTACAATATAATATATATACATGTCCAAGGTTAATCTCGCCCAGGTTCTGTTCCCTTACACGCTACTGAAAAGATCTAATAAGATTGAATCTGTTCTGACATTAGAAATAAATATATGTGTAACCAATGATTCAATGTTTTTTTTCCAGCATTACAGAACTGTTGAAGACTGCAGACTTAAGAAACCTGTTGTGCTGTTTGTTGGAGATTCGATTATACAACGAATGCAGGATACTGAAGTATAGTTTTTGGTTAATTATATAACAAGTGTCCCTATGTTGTAAGATAATCTGCTTTATTCATAAGCTGTAACTGAATTTATTCTTTGATTGGCAGCAGGTCAAAATTTCTGAATATTTTCTAGAGATTTTAAAATCTAAATTGTGTCAAGAACTTTTTTAAAAAATTTTAATGTTGAAACTGTAGATGTTTTGGCAGTCATCTGAAAGCCTTGTTTACTATATTATTGAGTAGGATTAGAATTGAATTGAGTTATTACTAAATACTCATAATTTGACCAAATATATAGTCTGATATATATAAAATCTTTTATCTCATGTTTAAAACATCATAAAACTTTATTTTGTGTTATAAAGATTGATATTCTGTTTGTTTTTTTTGATATTTTTGTTCAATAAATGGTGTGAGTTTGTATATGATTAATATGTCTAGTCTATATTTTCAGAATATATTAAAGATATTCTGCTTCCCTATTTAATTGTTTACATTTTGTGTTATTTCATAAACATACAAAGCAAAGAAGTTTATTTGTTAAAACTAAAAAGATATATATATATTTGTTTTCCGCATTGTCTCAAGTATTTTTAAATTATATATGTTTTTTTAAATTATTAAAAAGTATATTCACAAAAAAAGAGAAGAAAAAACTACGCTTATTTTGAATAATATTGATACTAGAAAAAGATATTTTATAAATATGCAATACATTGTTCTGTGTAAAACCAAAGAATATCTATTTTATCTGGTTAAATTTTCTTTTCTTTTTTCAAAGCAGAACAAGCTGATTACTACTACTTTGCACTAAAAATATTAAAACTTTAGATAATAAGGTTCTATGAGCTTAAGTTATTAAGCAACAAAATTTTATAGAATGGAAATTTCAAATTTTAATAGACTTCGGAAAATTTTTTATTCAATTATTTTTAAAACAATGGAATTAACAGATTCAATCAAGGTTATTAAGTCAATCAATCAAGCACAGTTTGGAAGGAGTTATTAAGAAATTCTAAAGCCCTTTTGAACGTCAATTTGGTCCTTATATAGCCAGTTATAGAGGCAGAACAGGTACAGATTGGGACTTTTAGAACCAATTAGATTAGAACCGATTAGAACCGTTTGGAAGGAGTTATTAAGCCATTCCAAAGCTCTTTTGAACGTCAAATTGGTCCTGATATAGCATAACATCAGTAAAACAATGGGTTTTTTAAGCCCTCCGTGAATATCAATGGTGTTGTCATTTGGAATATTCTGCTTTTAAAGTTCTAATTAAAGAATTGTTTTTAATTTGAGTTTTTTTTTATCTTTTTTTATTTTAGAGTTTCTTATTGTTGTTTTGATATTTCTTTGTTTCAAGTTATAAAAGAATTTAAGTTAGATTATGCTTTTTCTTTTGTTAATTTTTGTTTTTTTTACTTTTATTTCTTATTGCTGTTTTTAATTTGATATTTCTTTGTTTACTCCAGTGATGAATACAGTAAAGAATAAGCTAGAATAGGCTATTTCTTTTGTTACAAATATTCATTTTTTTTTACTAAGAAGGTTTCTTATTACTGTTTACTAACTCTAAAATAATTTAATAACTTGGAAAATTAATTTTTTGATGTATTTTTCAGACAGTAACTAATAAAAAAACGAGAAACATTTTCCAACAGCAGATGTGTTAATATATAATGCTATGTGTTTATATGTGTTAAACTTCACTGACACAAAGATTGAAAACTTTGATTAAAAATTAGTTATAAGGGGAATCACGTACATAGAAAAATTGAAAGAGAAAAGGTGAGGACAGGGAATTTTACAGAGAGGATTTATTAAGTTTTAAATTCTAGGAAAACCAAGATGTTAAAGGCAAGTGGAGCTGCGAAAACTTTTTAACATGCTATTTATCATTGTTTGAAGTTTTCAAATTCTCACGTTTTGAAATTATGAGGATTTTTTCACTTTGAGCTTTATTGAATTTGCTATTTCAAAATATCTAAAACTAATATATATATTTTTCCAGACTAATTTCATTATTTTTTTTCTAAGTTATGTTGTATTTATGTTCTACTAAAAATAGTATTTCTCTCAAGCTATTTTCAAAATTTTCACAGTTTTTAATTTTTCAATCAATGGTCTATTAGTGAGATTGTTTTATTATGATTATTTTGGTTGATTTCTTGTAGACATGGAGAAACGAAATCGTTCCTCTTCATGCCGTTAATGCTGGTATTGGTGGTGATCAAACACAACACGTCTTGTATAGGTTGTCAAATGGTTTGCTAGAAAACTGCTCTCCTAAGGTAGCATACCTACTACCTAATACTGCTTTTTTAGTTGAATAGTAAAAGCTGAATACATAACATATTTATTTCGTTTGATAAGTTATGCAAGTGCTAACACATACGGTTAAAAAGATTTTGAAACCAGGCTTTCAAATTTATTGGCTGTTTTCAGTTATAATTTAATGTTACTTACTTAATTATTTAAATATTTACTTTATTGTATATATAACTACATATTTATATATATTGTAAAAATATTATTGATCAGTCTCTAAAGTAAAAAACAAACAAACCCGCAAGGATAGCTAGGTTTTGGTTTTGATTATCTTCATGCTAACTATGTATGAAATGTTATTTTGAATAAAAGTGTAAATCTACTATATATCATTTTAGGTGGTAGTAGTTATGGTTGGTACTAATAATTATGGTCATAGTACTGAACAGGTGGTAGAGGGACTAGAAGCTATATGTTGGAGTATCAATAATTCTTTACCAGAAACAAAAATTATTTTATTGGTAAGACTGTTTTGAATAGAAATATTTCCTTTTAGTATTTTGTCTTTTTATTATACTATGTATTGCATAAACACTTGTTTTGAAAATATGTTTGGGTTTTTTGTTTGATTATTATATTAGTATGGTTATTTAAGGCTTTTTTATTGCCTTCTTGAATAAATAATGTATATTATTATTGTCTTTGTTAAACCTACATAATATTTTTTCATTATAACTAGGGATTGTTGCCTAGGGGCGAAAAGCAAAACAAGTTTCGTGACAAAGTCTATGAAATCAATTACAGTCTTGAAAAGATTGTGTCTGCCCTACCAAATTGTTATTTCCTGAATTGTGACCCTGGATTCGTACGATTTAATAATACTATTTCCTCAGAAGATATGTTAGATTATCTGCATCCAACAAAAAGAGGATATAAAAAGATATGTCCTTCAATCATTGGTCAAGTTAAGAAATTATTACATTGACCATGTACAAGGTACAAGGGTTTCTGATTATTCTCTTTTTTGGACTCCCTCTCTTCCTATAAATTCATTTCCATATGTCCGTGAGTATGTGTACGAGTGTGCGTATGGGTCTGTTATGTATTCTCTCAGGATTGATTTGAAAATTATTTTTTTTGTATAAAGTTACACATCTACTGTATAAACACTAAAAAGTGACAAATTTCTAAAAGAATTCTTAATTTTGAGAAATTGGGACCAAATGGCTTTTTTGAAAATATTTCAAGAACTTTTTATAACATTATTTTATTTTTTGCATGAAGTTAGGCACTAATGAGGCCTTTTAAATGCACTTGGTGTGTTACCCCCAAACAATTCTTATTTCTTGGTAATAGGAACCGTAAGGTCAATTTCTGTCCGAAATAAGGGCTTTTTGATTTTTTGAATAAGGATAGGCAATAGCAAGGGCTTTCAAGTATATAATATTATCTACTGCCAGTTATTAATGTAGAAAAACTTTTCTTTCGAAACTTATTTATTTTTTTACATAAATAACATGCAGTTGATAAAAGTAAAACATCATTTTCGAATGCTATTGGAATGTGCACCTGTGCGATATTTATTCTCTTTAAAAAATAGTCTTGACAATTTAAAAAAGATTATAGATTATCTCCAAAAAACAAGTACTTTGTTTCTTGATTTTATCCTTTTACATGATTTTGTCTGGAAGCTTTCCAAATATAGTTTTTCTGTTTTGAAGATTTATGAAGTGTTACCTTAAATATATTTCATTGTCTTTTGTTTAACATTTTTACGGTTGTTTCTTTATATACATTTTATATTGAAAGTATTTTTTAGCGTCATGTTTATCATTTACAGTGTTAGTGAATTTATAATTTCATTTGTTTGTTTGTTCATTATGCACAACTGTTACTGAAATTAGGATCTATTGGATTTTAGTATTTATGATAGCTGTATTTCTTTAGAATGTATAGGGTGTTATATAATATTCAATTTGTAAGCATATCTAAATTTTGAGTTTGGCTAATAATATATTGTTAAATTCTTCCTAAAGATTTTCTAAACCTAACCCTCACAGTACTACTTGTTTTTTTATTCATTTTATCTTTCGAAGTCTTTTTAAAAATAGACACGATTATTATATTTTTCGATAATCACCATATTTTTTTCACGCCGACATACATTATGGTAAATTTTGATGCTTACAAATTACGCAAGTTATATATGTTATATATAATTACTTATAATGTGGTCTAAACGTGGTTTGTATATATTAGATAAGTTTTTTTAAGATGTAGAATAATGTCAACGCTTGTTTGCTGTTGTTATGTAACATTTACTTTAATATTTTGTTCCAGTTACCGCGTAGAAATATTTATCTTTTCAAGCTTGTTATACATTTGTTAAATAAACAATGTTATTAATATAACCTCATAGATAAACATTGTTCTTAGATAATAACTTATTAAAACTATACATATACACACATATATATATATATAAAGGTCTTTTATTTGGTTTTTTCTGTCCTTGCTATATTGTGGATTACCAATTTTGATTTATTCTTTTCTTTTCAAGAAATGATTGAATTACAATTTGTCATATTAGCTACACCAAAAAAATAATTTGATTACGTTTTTCATATTTTTTACGTTTTTCATATGTCTTTCTTATATGTTTTGTTTATTTTTTAATGGTTTTTATTATTTTTGAGAAATGATATCATATTATTCTAACTTTTTTATTTAGGCCTTGTTTGGAACTCATGATTTTTTACTGGAGCATTTCTAAAATATTAGCATCAAGTGATTTTTCTCTACTTATTTGATTTAGAACAATGCCTTTTTGCCTTAACTCTTTGGGGCCTTAACACCTTCAAAGACGATAACATTTTTCCATAAGTCTTTGGAAGGTTCAAATTTGTAGGTTTCTTCAAATTTCTTTTTCATGATTTCCATTATTTTCAATCAGTACTTTCTTTACTTTTTTTACAAATAAACGTTATTCGTGATAACGTTCCCTACTGGTGTGTAAACATAAACATGCATATATATTAGGTGATTGACAGGTCTGTTAATATTTATTTTTATGCATTACATACATATACTTTGAATATGTGGAGTAGCAATAAGCGAGATTGCGATAAGCGAGACATCTTTTTGTTATCGTTAGAATTTGAATAATGATTTTGAGGTTTCGATTTTTATGATTTGAACACTTGAAAGTTCCATTTCCTGTTCTTAAATATGATTATTTAGGCCCCCTAAGTGGTTTCAATAATAAATTTAGATGTAATACCACTCAGGCTAAAATCTCCATCTAAAATCTTTTTATTTGCCCAATTGGTATCATGGAACTTTAAAGTATCTGACAAAGTTTTTTTCTCTCATGAGCTATAAATCGAATCTTTAAAAGATAAACTAGAATATATATTTAACGCTGTATATTTGTTTTACATTGAATGATGAAAAGTTAAAGAAAATAATTAGCTTTATTTTTTGTTGGAAGTTGTCTCTGAATCTCTGAACAATCTCTGAAAAAGGTACCAAGATGGTTGTAATTCAAGTTTTTAATTAAAGTTCAATCTGCCCCTTCCCTTCAATATCCTTCAATAAACATGACCCTAGTATCAGTTACTCGTGTAAATAGATGATAAAGTTGTATTTATTAAGAATTTAGATACCACTAACAGACATTGCACCCTGTTCTGTAAAGTAATTATTTACTACTATTTTTCATTGTAGACACCATCTTACGAAGTTGTTTTCTTTTCAATTAGTGTAAAAAAAAAAGTTGAATTTGAAACAAGAAGTTTTTGGGATATGGTAAGTTAGCTTGTTGTTTTGAATATTGTTTATTCTGAAATTGAGCATTATTTCCAGTTGTTTTAAATGCTTATTGTTTTATGTATAGTCACAATCAAATTTATTTTTTAAAAGTCTTAACCCTATTCTGAATGGGCAATTTTTAGGGGGTTCAAAGGATCATCCCCCCCTCCCCCTATATAAATCCTGAAATATAGGTCGCAATGTATCGAAATTTGGTATGGAAAAAAATTAATGGTTGTTCTATCAAATTACAAATTTCAACATTTGAAAGCCTAGTTTCAGCAGACCTAGTTTAATCATTATGTATGGTGATTAAAGTTCAACTGATTTACCAAAAGTTGTTTATAAAAATAATGAAAAGATTAGCCTATCTATTATTATATATATAAATAAATTGATATTACGTTTCATATTTATTTTTAGTGGCAATTCATCTTTTTGTTCAGTCGTCAAGGGAAAGTACGATTACAAAAATGGTATAACACATTTCCCGCCAAGGAAAGGAAAAAGATTGTCAGAGATTTACTGACCACTGTCTTATCAAGAAAACCGAAAATGTGTAGTTTCCTTGAATACAAAGATATGAAGATTTGTTATAAAAGGTATTTTTTACAATTGATCTTTGAATTTTTTATAGTTTATGTCAAAATTTGTTTTAAATCTTTCGTCATTTCGAAATTTCTGTTAATATTACCTTACCAAATTTGCCTTTTTTCCTGGTGGTCTATAAATTTATCACCGTGACAAAACTTTAATCTTAAATCAATCAAAAATTTTAATGAAATGGTTTTTTCACTTTTAATAGAAAATTCTTTTTTTTCTTTCAGATATGCAAGTTTATATTTTGTCGTTGGTATTGAGTCAAATGATAATGAATTAATAGCGTTAGAAGTTATCCATCGCTATGTGGAATTGCTTGATAAATACTTTGGAAATGTAAGACAAGCTTGTAAAAAGTATTAATTGACATGTGTTAAACATGTACTTGACGTAACCGTCCTTAAGTTTTAAAGTTTCACAGGTCCTGCGTCAGTCCAAAGGTTGTCCAGTGAGTGGTCTATGAAACGCCACATTGCACTTATTGGTCAAGCATTAAATTACACCAGAACCATGATTCAATTACTTCATAGTTATTCTAACAGGAACCTTTTAATATAACACTAAAGCACCACAAACTTTTTTTCCTGCTAGCTAAACAAGATATTTATACTTTCCTTGAATTTTAAAGATTTATCTATTAATAGTGTAAAAAAGAATTTTGCGTTCAAGTATGAACACGTTTGTTCTCTTTACTTAGGTTTGCGAGCTCGACATTATATTTAACTTTGAAAAGGTAAGTAAGAAAAACTTTTGAAATGATTGATTTTTCTCACAAATAGAGTTGGCAATAAATCGGGTGGATATTTAATGCTATTTAATGTAGTAAGGTCACTCCTACATTAAACCCGTAGCTCAGTTGGTAGAGCGTCAGCACTAGAATTGCATGGTTGTGGCTTCAAATCCCGTCTCGTTCGAAATTTAATTTCGAATGTAGGTCCTTGTAACGTGTCTGCAAGTGTTAGCTCTCCTTACAAATTTCTGTTTATTTTATTGGGCGAAAGACTTCTTTGGTATGATAGAATCATGCTTTATTTACTTAAGGCGTATTATATGTTAGACGAATTAATTTTGGGTGGTGAAATTCAAGAAACCAGTAAAAAGAGAGTGCTATCTGCAATACAAGCTCAAGACTCTCTACAAGAGGTAGATACAAATTATTCGTTTGTTTACAACGAACATCAGGGTGTAGCACCAACGCACCTAAGATGTATTTTTTTATCACTTTTTTTTTTAGTAGTGTAAGGTAGTGGGGAGGGAATATAGTGTAATGCAACTAAATAACTAATCATGAATAATTAACCTTTAATTATTTACTAATTAACACATATGTTATTTCACATTAGTACACATTATACTTAATTACTTAATCACTTATGTATATTGACCATAGGAATGCCAAATAGCACAACTTCTTGAAGAAGCCGGGTTGCTAAAAAATTAATTTAGTATGTTACTATGATATATACACATACAGTTTAACAAAATTATATAAATAAATACGCTTCACATTCATTTCCATTCTACCCATGATGGTATCAAAAGGTGATTGATTCAAATAGATATTCATTGACAAGCATCGCTGAGCGTTGAATAAAAACAAGAAAGGATTTAAAAGAGTTCTCTTTTTAATTTTTTTTTGAACAGTTCTGATCTGTTCTGATGCTGTAATAGCGTTTTTAATATGCACCATTTTGAATGATTTATTTATTTTGTTTTTTTTCTAAATCATTTTTTTTGTTTGGTTTTTAAAACGAAGGTAACACTACGCATGGTTTCGTTCAACGATACCAATATATCTCTATTAAAAAGGAATGGACAGAGGAAGGTTTTAGTCTTAGTTTGTCTTAGTCAAAGTTGCTCATTAAGTTGTTACAGGACATGACTAATATTTTCAAAGACTGGATTTAGACGAGGTAAGATGTTGGGTTATTGGTCTATAATTATAACCTAGCAGCTGTTTGGGTTTTTAAACGAAGCGACCTTAAATATATCTTATTTTCTTTCTTAACGTGTTTTGAATAAAGTATATATAAGATAAAAGTTTACACTGGGTGCGAAGTGTAATTGCACGTGCATGAGTAGTGTAAACTGCTAGTAGGTGGTAGTGTGTTTTAACTTTGGTTATACCAAAGCCGATGCCTTGGTTTATTTAATTTATTTATCCATGCTGATCATGAATTAATTTCTTTTAAGTTTTCTTAAGCTTCTTGTATTTTTGAAGTTTACATAAGCATTGATCCTTTGATTTATGTTTTTTATTTCTTTTTTTATTATTTTTTGTCAAAAATAACATTTTTTTAATTTTTTGGCATTTTTCAACGTTTTTTTATTTTTATATATTCAACGAATTTAGCTTATGT
>JAUELD010042960.1:0-11790 GCA_031471615.1 Aglantha digitale
AACAGAATGTTTTCATTACAGGTCATTAAAATGAATATTTAACAGAATGTTTTCATTACAGGTAATTAAAATGAATATTGAACAGAACAATTTTTTAGCTGCATGTGATTTACCCCTTACTCGATTTTTCGTTTTATTTATTATTTTTTTTAATAATGTAATTTTCAATGAAATGTTAAAGTTGAGATTTGAGAACTTTCTTGAAATGCTTTACTCATCCTGTATATCAAAACTGTAATATGACATCTGAAATCGATAGGGCTACCACAGGACGAAATATGGGTGTCGTCGTTCATCATTTTTACGCCCTTATCTTTGCGCCCGTGACTTGCCAACTACAACAAATGGCGTATATAAAATTTCACACATATATAATATTATTATGTAATCATTTAAAAATAAAACTTCTAAGAAGCTGTAAACTAAACAAATATAGATCAATTTACATAAACCCAAAGAATTATACGAAACTAGATTCAGATTTAGCATGGAAGAGAAACACTCGTAAAAAGGTAATTGCTGTGACAGTAGAATGTTTTTGTTTCCTCCAAAGAACAAGCAATGTAACCCAACATGTTACGCCAACTTTCTGTTTCAAGATGACATGGGAATAAGTTATATATATTTAGAAATGTTTTTTTTAAACTGTTTGGAAACATAAGCAGAGCTAACCACAATATCAACAATAATTACACGAAACAACCAACACGAAAAGTAAACAGAGTTATATATATATATATAAGATCACCTTTACGAATTCAAAACAACGTATCAGTCTAAAAAGCATGGTGACGTACACTTCGTCACCAATCCAAAGCAAAACTAATCTCGATTACGTGTAAAATAATTAGATAACAAACTAAAAAACATTTACTCATAACATTAATAATATTATATAAAACGATGTTATTCATAACCGAAACATAAATTCTGAAATTTTTAACTAATCTTTAGTTTCCTCTTAAAAACGAAAGTTGACCGGTTTTTGAACACCGCGATAAAAAGTAGAAAACATACACAGTTATATCTAAACAATCCATCGGATGTGCGTTACTTTCAAAAACCACAACAACTTAGAAATTCTTCTGTCACTTATATTAGTGTCGGTAGAATTCCATTCAGCGGTATATAGTCTCCAGTTATGAAATTTTAAGTTATCAATTATAAATTTCTTTCCATCGCAAAGCATGTTTTCGATTACTTGGTCAACGCAAGTAATCCAACTCAGAGGCTTCAAAACGCCTTCTTCGAAAAAGACCAACTCTCGCTGTTCTGTTCATATACACCGTTAAGTGACGTCGATACTTGAATCTTGATCAGTTTTAATATTATGCGACTCGATAAAAGCTGCTGGAACCACAACATCAGTACCACTATCCAGTCTAAATGTACACAAGAAAAATAGTTATTACACCACATTGAGTCTTGGATGAGTTGATTCTAAGGAAACAAGTCCACCCACCACCCAATGTCGCTTTTTTACATTAATGAGACTTAAAACGGTTTTAGAGTTAACTAGTTACGTAGTAAATTTTGACCTTTTGACCCCAATTACATACAAAAAGAATTTCAGATTAATGATAGTTTTATCAGGTGTTATCAAGGGTCTATTTTAGGACCATTAATATTTAATATTAATATTTGTGACTTATTTCATTTTATGTAAGTAAAAATCCATATACTTTTGGTAAAACATTTTCTGTAGCTAAAGCTGATCTTGTAAGAATCTTTTGAATGGATTTCTATAAACCAAATGAAAGGGAATCCAGTTAAATGTCACTTAATTACTAATAAAGTGGATTCTTGTCTTAATATAAACATTGGTGGTAATTCAATTTTTTTACAGTGAATATGAAAAAGTATTAGGTGCATAATAGGCTAAATTAGAATCTTCAAATTGACAATGTTTGCATTGTAGCAAGTAATAAAGTTCATGCACTTTCCCATATAACTGATTTTGTGGGTCTTTCTCAGCGCAAGCTTATATTGAACGCTTTTTCAACAGTTAGTTTATTTATTTATTATATCGTTGCCGCATACAAGCAAAGACTTCATGAAAGATGTTAACGAATTATTATTTGCTTATGCATTCTTCGTTTACTGATTTGCTTGAAAAAGATAACTCTGTTTCGATTCATCGTAAGAACATCCGATCTTTGAAACTTTGAAACTTGAAACTTGAAAGTTATTAATGATTTGTCTCCCATTTTTATAAAAGAAATTTTTGTGCAAAACATAATAAAAGCTTCTCGTGAATAAAGTAAAGATAAAACTTTTAAAATTCGCAAAATAAGAACTACATATTTCGGAACTGAATCATTATCTTTTTAGGGCCTAAATATTGGGAAATACTTCCAAAGAGAATAAAAGCTTTTGAAAATCTCGAAAAAGAAATCTCAATCTTATTGTCCATGTAGATTATGTGCAATTCATATACAAGGTGTTGATTTTTTTTCTTTTAATTCATATAATTATTTTTAATTGTAATTGATTTACATTGATTGTAATTATATGCTGCAGGCTATTTGTATGTTTTATCTTATATGGCACTTATGTCAACCTAAATCTGTTTTATTTACGAACGCTTTATGAGCAATAGTGTACCTTGGTTTCTTTTGTTCAGATTCTGTGTTATCATTGCATTTATTTTGATTAGAAATAAGAAGAATAGGATCCTTTTCTTTGCGATGTTTACGCTTCCAGCAATCTGGGTTGACTTTCATTCTCTCATCAGCCATTTCCTTTGCATTACGTGAATATTCTTCGCGATCTTCTTCAGACAATTCCCGCCATTTTTCACCAAGTAACTTACTAATAGCTCTATTAAGAAATAAATCAAACCCAATCTGTATAAAACATGTAATTTATATTCCTAAATTCAAATTTAGTTAATTTAAATGAAGACCTAAACAATCCTTTCAAGGCGTCGCTTTACTTTTGTCAAACAAGATACAGCTTATTTAGAAAAAACGATTTTTCATTTTTACCGCAGACAATATTTTCAAAATAACAAGCTTTACCTGTTATCTTTCCCAGGGTGCACTTGCGTCAACTTGATCCTCATCTTCTTAGCGAACAGCATAAATCCATTCATCGGTCTGCGTTTATCTTCATCACCACTGAGTTGCTTACGTCTCTTCTTCCGCTGCTTTTTTACCACCTTCTCATTCTCCGCCTGCTGCGTTTCTATTGGTTCAGAAGTAGCATCGACTTGAACATCGTTAGAAAGCTCATCGATAGGTATTTCGCATTTCCGCTCTTCCGTTACAGTATCTTGTGCAGTGTCGGACAGCGGTTCCTGCTTGATATCATGTACCGTTACAGAACGCCTATCTAGACAAATGGCAGTACTCACTTGAGATGCAAGGGATTGCATCTCACTGCTACTGCCATACTTTGCACCTGAATTCGTAGATGAGGACTTTTTCATTGCTTCTGATATCGTCCGTAATTCGTTTGCTAATTTTTGTTGGTTGAGCGAGGATTGTCTCGATAAGTATGGTTGTAGTTTTGATTTGGTATCGGTAGGTGATTTATTAGAATACGTTAACGTGATAGTATCAGCAGCCTTACTGAACGATTGGTATGCGCACGATGAAGACCGAGAAGTTAAAATTTTATCGTGTAAAGTCGGGTTGTTTTCCAATCGCTATAAAAATCACATCAAAATATATCAAAACTATTAGCAAAAACAACATGTTGAGTTTTACGAACAGGTCAAATATCGTTATCTCATTTGTAATCTTTAGTTCAGGAATTAGATCAATAAATGTGACTTTCTCATAGCCTATTCAAGGATGAAAAAAACTCGTCGGGGCTGCTTATCTTATCGCGATAAAGAGGGAGAATCTGGTAACCTTTGTTATTTCGTACCCCAGTCAAGTTATTGGCTTAATATTACAGTACTGCTGTTTTCACTTTGCTATAGTATTTTTTTAAGCAAATGCATAGAAAAGCTACACCAAAATGTTTGTTCCCCTCTGATTTCTCATTGTATATTTAGGGCATTTATATTAGTACTGGTCCTCTCCAGTCCCATCCGATGCCAATCTTTTTTAAATAGAAATCACTTTAGAGTAGAGAAATCAAAGAAATAACTAGTATAACTTACTGCAGTACAAAACATTATGAAAAACAGTTACTTTTAATATGACAGTTATTTTAAATTATCTTCTATTGACATGACACTTTGACATACTGAATAATTACTCAAATCTTTATATAAACCCCAAGTGTTGATATCCTCGCTGTTGTGACAGTCAATATCAAAGATGAAAATATACTTACCCTTGTTTGCGAAAATCTGGAGGTGTCTTGAGGACTGAAAGTGAATCTAGAATATAGTAAGAGACGGGCGTTAACTTAGTTATCAATATAAAGACATCAAGGTGGTTAATAGTTACGTTGAATTATTTTAAAAATTAGCTACGTAGTTAACATAATTAACCTTATTTACAAAACTTGATAATCGTGAACGATTCTGCTGATTAATTACTCAACATTTGCGTTGAGTAGGACAAAAAATCGATATCTGGTAAATTTCTAATATTTATACTCACATTTGCGGACCAGATGATGACGTCAATATCGGGGATATCGGATTGCTTTGATTTAATTTACTTTGCGGTGCAGGAATAACAATATCACCGCACGTCAATTTGCGAAATGGCTGACCATATCTAGCCATAGCTTCAGTTGGATTAGAAGCCGACCAACCTTTGTGTTTGATGTAAAACGGGTGGTCGATAGCACACTTTGCAACTAACCGTTGTGGTCCTGGTATTATTTGTTCAAACGTAAAACTAACCATATCCTGAAAGAGAAATGCTCTAATATGTTAACCATATAAAAACTGTTTAATGTGCTAAAACAAATCTTTTAAGTAAGTTTGAAATCAGAAAAACATACAAGATTTCATTAGACAGACAAAATTCATTTTCATCTATCAAACGCATTTTATAAGCATAAAAGCTTAAAAATGAAGTTAAAATCAGTCATAAACTATTTTTACGTCGAACTGACAAATTTAGCAAAATATTTCTAACATTTTAACTATGACATGTGGGGACGAAACAATTGATATAACTCAGCTGCAAATAACACACAAAATAAACAACAGAGAAGCACATCACTCACCCTAGCAGTGGTAAGACTTGGTTTTTCTTCATGAATGGCCACGATTTTCATACCACTCGTAAAGAAATTCATATTGTCTCTTCTTCTACCACCAGGTGTTGTACAGAAGGCTGCTACTTCTTCACTGGTCCTGTATTCTTTATCGTCTTGTTCGAACTTCACTGAACAACCTAGACTCAAAAAAAGAGGTGATATGAGTTCACTATCAAAACTTTTCTTTAAAACAATTTCTTTAAAATTTTCTTTAAATCTTTCTTGTTGTACGTTTAAAATTTACCTTTTAAAAAGCATAACCAAACAGGTGTAGGCCAAACTTGTGATGGCCAAAACGATGGAGTTTGCACGTTCTCGAGAGAGGGGGAGGGCGTTAATGAGTGGGATGTAGTGATGGGTGATTCGTTGTTACTTTGGTCCGAAACAGCATTTATTCGACCTATCGTTGGGGTCGAGAGAAACTAGAAAATTGAAATAAATCATCATCTATATTTTTCTTGCAAAGAGATTTGAAATATAAATTCCAGGTAAAAGCAAAAAGAAAGACTGACTATTGGTTTTCTAAATAATTTTAAAGACTGTATTTATGGAAATATTTTCTAAAATAATTTTTGGCCAACATTATTAGAATATTTTCAAAAATTCTTTGGAATAAATATATTTTTATTTTTTATTTGAAGATAATCTAATCTAGTATATTTGAAAGTCCTTTTGAGACAAAATTGACCTTTTGGTCGCAATCACGCAGAAATAAAAACGGTTTAGGAGAACACACCTAAAGTATTCTAACGTAAAGTAAAAATGATATAATAAAAACTATACATACTGGCTTCTCTGGAAATGCAAATTTAGTAAATGGACTTTTTAATACCCAATCAGGCGTTGACTCTGGCAGGATACCAGGTGTTAAAGTTAGTGGTAAAGGGCTATGATGAAACGGACTTCGTGGACTAGTAGCTATCTCTGCTAAATGCAGTAATTTATTACCAGAAGAATTTTTTGCTGAATCCTTTGACTTAAGATCACTAGCACCACAAGCATTGATAGTTAAAGGAGGAGGGATGGATTTTGAGCGAGAGATACGTCGACTCAACAAAGGTTTTGAAGAAGCAGCTGACTGTTGGCAACCTAAGGTTTACATAATAATAGTATTACAGACTATTGCACAAATTTAAGAAGTTATTTTTAACTATGGTTATTCATTGAATCAGCTAATTCAAAATGTTTTGCAAATTACTAAAAGGTTTGAACAATATTTTTTATGACTAACATATTGTTAAGACCTTACTTATAATAATAAAAACTGTTCCAATAAAAGTTTGGAACTTTCAAAATTGTGCAGCCTGAAATAAAATATACATTTTATGGAAAAAATTTACCCTGAAGCATGGAAAAAAAATTATTCACTTACTTGGAGGATTTTCTAATATTGATATTTTTTTAGTCTCTAAGATTACAGATTGTGGATTAGTATTTTTATTGACATTTATAGGTGGTGAATGTGACGGGTTAGAGTTCTCGTTTCGAAAAACACAATCTGAAAGTTCTGTTTCATTGCTACTTTCTGATGTTCCACGTATGTTTACTATAGGGTTACTACTGTTGTTATTATTGTTAGTTTTATCACAACTGTTTGGCATATTTGGTGATGTGTTAGGAACAGAAATATCAGGTACAATTTGTTCAGTGTTTTGTAAACTACATGGTACACGGAAAGAAGGAGAATGTTCAGATGTTGTTTCGTTAGAATAACTATTATTTTCATATCGATGTCTTTGTTGTAATGGAGAACAACTGTTCGGCTCATCTTGAGATGCAAGGCATTGTGACGAATGATTCGCTAAATTATTAGGATATTCCTTACCTTCATTAGGTACTGGAAAATCTCGAAAATAGTTTTTATTGAATTGAGAATTATATTCCTGTGACCGCTCGTCATAATAACGAGCAGATAAAGATTCATTAGAATCAATGGAATGTCTATGGTAATCACTACTGAAACTTCCAGACCCACCATGACCCATATCTTTGCGATACATTTCACCAACTGACCGCTGTGGCATTGAAAATAACTCATTAGATGGTAACCTACCACTTGGTAATTCACCACAAGATAAACGTTGACATTGTTCACGAAATTGATTATTTGCTTGCTGGCAAAGCTGCGTGTATTCTGACAATGAAGACCGTGACGTTGCTAATGCATAATCACTGTTTGCTTTTCGATTAAAATTATTGTTAGTGTTGTTATTGTTATTATTGTTATTATTTAGTCTAAGAAGATTTTCACCAGGTTTATCAAAATATCGAGAATAGCGATCAATTTTCCCATAAGGACTTTGTAAGCTTGAACTATTTGATGAATTTGATAGATATGATGGCATGTCAATTTGACTTTTCAGTAATGGACTTGGAATTCCAGGTAAATTTTTTAACAGTGGAGACCCTAAACCTCCTAAAGGACTCTTGTTAAGTGGAGAACCAATATTAGCATTCCTATCTGTGAAATTGTTATTATTCAAAAAGTTTCTGGGGTAAGAATCACCCAAAGATATGTAATGGTCCTCCTCTGAACTTATAGAGTCTCTGCTTTTAGGTGATGTTGCCCCTAAATTTTGTTTGGAAAGAACAGGTTCTATATTGTGAGCTTTACGTAAATGATATTTCAAGCCATTAGCACTTTTAAATTTTTTATGACAGCATTGACAGACGTGTGGTCTAGGATCTAAAGCATGTGATTTTAAGTGATATCGATAACCAGGTGATGATCGAAACTCTTTACCACAACCTTCTTGAGGACATCTCAAAATCTTCCCAGCTTTAACTTCGTTACCAGGAATATCCTGAAGGTAAAAAAATTGCTATATTATTTATCAAAAACCAGACAAAGGTGTCTTTATGTAAAAATGGACTTTATGGATAATATTATCAAAATAATAAAAAAGGTCCTTCCCAAGACAACGTTATTATATACATACATTTAATTCCATTGAAACAACAGCAGCAGCCATCAATATGAAGAACAATGAACCATCATTACACTTCTAATGTTATTAACATTTTAATTGCTATTATAAACACAAATAAGTTCTTTTCGTACTCCTATCTTTTGTAAGACTCTTTTCACTCTTCCTTGATTATTTCAGTAGTTTCTTAATCAATAATGTATTTACTGTATATTTTTGTATTATCTAGAAAAATAGAACAATGAAACTGAACAAATATTGTCAACAGTAATAATATGCTGTTAAAACCTGTTTCGCGGATCATTCACTGAATTAGCTAAATTCAACATATAGCATGTTTGCTGGTACATGTTTGCTGGCATGTTTGCTGGTACATGAAGTTACTTATATTAAAGAGTCAATAAACTTAAAAATTAATTTTAAATAAATATTTTTAAAAAAACTGTAGTCATAATAGTCATAGTCAAATAGTCAAACAGAAAATTAACACAATATTATTCACAATAGTATTTTTCTAATTCCAAACTTTTTTTCTTAGTTTTAAAAGAGAAGGGATGGACATTTCCACTTGAATTATTAATGACATGAGCAATAGAGCATGAAATAAGAACTCACTTGGATGAACCCATCAACAAAAGAATATATGATGATATATTGTAAACATAAATAATTGACTAAGCTGTAAGATATACAAAAGTGTAGATTTGGTTTGTTCATAGTTTGTTTGTTCATTGTTCATAAATCATAGGCATCCAAAAACTTCATCACGTTGGGAAGGAGGGCGGATCAGCAGATCACATAATACCGAAAAAAATAATTGAATAAACAAAAAAGCGTTGACATCTTTCTGAATCTGCCTAAGTACCTGTAAATCTGCAACACTTTGATTCAAAAATTAAGAAGCATTGACAATTAAGAAGCAATTAAGGAGAAAGGACACATTAGTAAAACAGCCTATGGAAAACAGCAATCATGAAAAGCAGATAAAAATCATTGTCCGAAGTTATAATCATTTAAAACAGCTGGTGGTGAATTTTTTTAAGAAAGACTTAATTTTTCAGTGAACTATGTATTGTACATAATAAGAATTTCAAACTAGAAACATTCCACCAAAAACAATCCACCAAAAACATTCCACCAAAAACATTCCACCAAAAACAATCCACCAAAAACATTCCATCAAAAACATTCCACCAAAAACATTCCACCAAAAACATTCCATCAAAAACATTCCACCAAAAACAATCCACCAAAAACATTCCACCAAAAACAATCAACCAAAAACATTCCATCAAAAACATTCCACCAAAAACATTCAATCAAAGTTATGAATTACATGATAAAATAGCGAGCAAACATATCAATAAAATCAAACATTTTTAAGGTTTTTGACAGTGTCAAAAATTATGCAGAAATTTTCTTTGCATTATGTAAAATTGAGCAACATTCAATCTTAAGTTTAGTTTAACTTAATATATTGAGCATGCATTAATGAAAGTACACAGCAAGAATTGTATGCACTCATACTTAGCGAGGTAAGAACAATAATACACTCGAAATTAAATAAACAAATTTCCTTCTAAATATAAGTACTATGTAAATAAAAACATTTCACAAAGTTTACACTGATCACAACAATATTATAAAAAAAAAAATTAACCTTAATAAATAAGTACTTTTAGTAACTATGTATCGTTTTGGATATATTCTATATTTCACATTTTCGCCTACGTCTTGCTTTTACAGAAAGCAAAAAAAAAAACAAAAAAAAAACGAAAAAAGAATAAATAAACTAAAGATTATGAAAATTTTTAAACTGAAAATAACCCACAACCTTTTAAACGGATTCAGGTTATTGTTCACAGGTATTTATTTCTGAATATCTGTATAGTTTAAGAAAGAGATAATGCAAAAAAAAGAGATTGTGACGCTTTTAGATAAAGATTTCACTGATCAACATTTTATTTTGCATATTGTGTTGTGAAATCAAAGTAAACAAAAGAAAACTTACTTCGTGAAGAATCCTGGGTTCGCCAACGACAATGATGGTTATGATCAGTTATTTTAAAATAAAGATGAAACTATAAATTAGTTTCAGTGTTTTATCACATTATATATGTTAATAGGCTTTGCGGGTACCTTGAAAATCACAGAGATGTCTTAATTAAAACAACACCCTAATACGGGAATGTTTTTTCCACTGATCTTTCCTATTAATCCTCGGTTTCACTATACATCTTTTTATGATTGCTCGCTGTCGTCTTGTCCACCTTGATCATTTATTCTGGCGAGAAGAGGAGAACAAGAAAACCAAAGGATATCAGAAAAGTACCTTTGTTTTGTATAGAATGATGTTTAAAGAAGGCTTATAAAAGGCTGGAAACTAAGTTTTAAATAAACACATGAAAATGGCAGATAAAGAAAAGACTATACAACTTCAGCTATATAATATAAGGAAATAAAAGGTGAACTCTCTATGTTCGGCTGTTGTGTTAAAATGAGAGATATAAGCAGAAAAAAGAATCAACAAAAAAGTGATACAATAAAGGTGAAGAGAGTGTTAACACACATACTTATGTTATGTGATATGAATATGATATGTTTCCAAACACTGAAACAGCTATGAGACTAGCTTATATCGCAACTACTTATACTATTATTATAAGAATTGCATGATATGTACCAATATGAATTTCCAATAATATAAAACAGGAATTTTAAATTAATAAAATTAAAAACACAGGAAAACAGTGAAATGAAAAAGTATCATACAGAGATAATTTCTAGGTGTACAATCTCAGGTAAAAACTTTTATTTTTAAAATTTTTATTTCAAACTAATTTAATTTTTTGCTTAAAAATGATCTACTCTGGTATTTATAAGATTATGAAGACTTAGCCATGGAATTACTGTTTATTTTATTTTCAAACTCAACTAAGAACTTTTACAGTCATATATAATTACCTATATATGTATCTATATCTATATAAGATCTGTTGGCACCTGTAATAAGTTTCATCACTTCAAGACAAAATTGACATAGTTAGCTGACAAAGTTATTACTGGTAAGGTATCACACTGTTACAATTAAAACCTCTTAAAGTTTTTATATATAAAATAATATTATAATAAGTTTGCCATTACCGTAATACAATACTTTTGGATAAATCAGTACATCAAGATTAAAAGACTGCTAATCAAAACAGGATTCATTACATAAATAAAAGAATCGATAATAGATTTTTTTATAATTAACTGTTTAATCTTATTATCACAATAGATAAGTTATTATGAAAGAGAGCGGCTAATCATCTAATGAACAATCACAAGGTGCAAAAGTATTTGTGTGGGCTAAAACCCAATGAGCCAAAAATAATATGAGCTTTCACTCGAAAAGATCAGATTGGTGACAAGATAGTACATCCACAATAAGCACAGGTAGATTATTCACTATAAATACAGGTAGTACATTGACTCTAAAGACAGGTAAAACATTCACTATAAACACAGGTAGAACATTCACTATAAGCACAGGTAGTACATTCACTATAAACACAGGTAGTACATTCACTATAAACACAGGTAGTACATTCACTATTAACACAGGTATAAGATTCACTATAAACACAAGTAGTACATTCACTATAAACACAGGTAGAACATTCACTATAAACACAGGTAAAACATTGACTAT
>JAUELD010042971.1:0-11789 GCA_031471615.1 Aglantha digitale
TGCAACAGTTTTAATGTACATACGTACAACACATGCAACAGTTTTAATGTACATACGTACAACACATGCAACAGTTTTAATGAATATACGTACAACACATGCAACAGTTTAATTGTACATACGTACAACACATGCAACAGTTTTAATGCACATACGTACAACACATGCAACAGTTTTAATGTACATACGTACAACACATGTAACAGTTTTAATGTCCAAACGTACAACATATGCAACAGTTTAAATGTACATACGCACAACACATGCAACAGTTTAAATGTACACATGTACAACACATGTAACAGTTTAAATATACATCATATTCAAATTATAGCCAGCTATAAAACTATTTTTTCTAAAAAATTAAAAAACCAAAATATTTAATACAACCTGTATCAGACTATATCTATGCAGAAATATTATGTCCCATTTAATAATAATATCCATCCGATGATTAATCGGTCAAAAAATCGTAAGTTTGCATGACGCTTTCTCCACTGGTTATATCTTTAGCATCAACTTCTAAAGTTGTTTTACCAAAATGAAATCCAACCCGCACCGCTCTGTCTCGTCCACCAGAAGTGTTAGGCATTTTTACTGTCAACTCTCCCACAGTGAACACTCCGCTTTCGGTACAATGACTCACATCTTTTTTTAGACTGGCAAACAATCGAATTGTCATGCTCGTATCTGTACTATCAAAGGGATAATAAGAACGGTGAATCACATCGCCAATGACAACGCTTTCGTTTACTTTAACCAAAGTTTCAAAACATTGCTTGCATTTTTTTACTCCTAATTCATTAACTATGGATAAATCATCGGGGTCACCTGGTTTAAAGTCACGTGATACAGCAATACCATAGGTTTTACGAGCCTTTCTGCTAATAATAGTGTTTGGCGATATTCCATACAGTACGGCACCTCTTACAACTGCTAGCTCTGCTTCCAGCGGCCTAATCACAGGAATCTTACCAGCGATTTTACGAATTTCTTCTAGTACAATCGAAGAATTTGAGAACCCTCCGACAAGGATAACATAATCCAGAGGCTTCCCAATCTGTTTCAGCAATTTCGTCACATGTGCTTTGATTTCAGCTGTGACACTGACCACCATGTCTTGAAAATCTCGAACTGGCAGCCTCATCCTATGATTTCCTTGTAACGATGCACCCGCATAAACGCTATTGCCTTCTTTAAAAGCATCGACTAACGATACAGTATTGTACGCGGGGTATGTCTCATGTAGACAGGGCTTTAGCAAGAACAACACTGTATCATCTACAGACTTGGTATCAACGCTTCTTTTAGTTGCTTCAAAATCACGTTCAATTTCCAACCATTCTGAAGGTTTTTTGCTTTTAATATGTTCAATAACTGGAGCGGTGAACAATTTAATAAGATAATCTTCAAAACATTTATCGACATTCGTACCTCCCGAATTGTTACCAGTTGCTTTATGAAGTTCTTTGATTTTACCTTTCTCTAAAATTTCGTGCACCGTAATATCCACTGTCCCGCCTATCGTTGAAGAGAGAAACATAAATCATATTTAGATTGTTTACACCGAACTTAAACCAAAAGAAACAAAAACATAAGTAATATGATAAGTGATAAACTTTTGTTTAAAAAATATTATTGCGAGTATGGACAGGACATATATCTAATATATTCTTGAAAAGGTAGACTCCGAAACTTGCATTTCTTATACTAACTATCATAATTAACATAATTAATTTTATTTATTCCGGTTTATTAAGAACGAAAAACAAAGTAGGTAGTGTCACATGATAAGAAGTGAAGGTAAGGAAGATATAAAAAAAGAATTACTGCAATAAATATAAACTGACATTCATGCTATGTACGAAAGCTTTTTGAACTTTTACCACTTCAACATCATTATTTATATCATCAATTCTACGCTATCTACTTAGACATAAACAATTTTGAGGGAAGATCTTGTCTAATAAAAGTGTTACAGAAATGTGCCGAAATATTTAGCCTATCGGAATATTTGGCCTATCGAAATATTTGACCTATCGAAATATTTAGCCTATCGAACTATTTAGTCTATCGAATTATTCAGTCTATGTTTTTTTAAAGACCGGGAAAGGATTAGGGTTAAGCTTCTCTATATATTCCGGTCAAATTAGACTAAATATTTCGATACGGAACAATGCACAGCGTTACCAAATGAATGATTTCTTATACTTCGCATACTGAATAAAATTAATGGGTATCCTGTTGCCATAGGTTCATCTACATTAAAAGTGTGCACGCATCCCAATATTTATCAGTTTCCATAATGGTAGATTTTTTGAAGATAAACAAATCCGAGATAGCAAATTAGTCTGAAAAATAGGTGTGTAAACCTGAATGAAAAGATTTTTGACTTTTTTGATTTTTTAATCTTAAAAGACTCCTCATTGTGTTGTAACAGGCTGATAATGGTGATTATTGGTGTAAATAAAATGGGCCATTTCATTTTTACTCTGTAGATGGCGACGGAGGTACAGTCATTTCTCCCAACATTTATTAATTTTTTTTAAAATTTTTAATAATAAAAAAAAATATGTTATATAAGTCCTTATTTATTTAAATTACTATAAATTAAAAAAAATAAAATAAAATTGATTAAATTTGTTTCCAGGTTTTTCTAAAAACAAAACAAGCATGCTTCTACTCCTGTTAATGGTTATAAAATGGAATAGCCAATGGGAGGGAATTAGTTCTTCTAATTTAGTTCTAAAATTTTTGATTTTGGTTGGATACTTAATATACTCTAAGTAATCTGTTTATGTATGTAAGTTCAGTTATCAACGAAGGAAATATATTAAGCTATGTTTCATTGAATTGATAGATACCTAGGTAAATTCTGTATTTTTTTTATTCAGACGTTTATACCATTCCCTACAGCGAAAAAGATGAAGATCTAATAAACAAAAACTCATCAAGATTACTGTTCCATAAAATTTATCTAAAGTAAACCATTTCCTTCAGTAAATTTGGGTTATATAATATGTCAGTTTTATTAACTTCCCTTTTAAACATATTTTGTAAAAAAGATATCAAGAAAAAAAACATGCAAAAGATATATGGTTTCTTTTGATTATTTTACCTATGATTATAGATTACCAGTGTAAATTATATATATATAGCATATTCGAATATAAGTTTACCTCCGATATCAACCACCATGTATTTATCACCAATTTTATTCATGTCAATCGATCGAGGTAACTTTCCAATTGGCAAGGTCTTACAATGAATAGATGCACACTCAGGTTCTAAGGCTATTAACAAATTCTCACTTTTAATACCAGCCTGCAACAAGAAAATTTTATTTTATTTTAAATAGTTTCTAAAAAATATTAGTCTAGTATACAAAACAAATTTCAAAACAAGAAAAACAACTTTCAAAACAAGAAATACAAAAGATAAACTTTTAAGGTTTGAAACTTTGCTTATAGTATTTTTAATTTTAAATCAGTATAAATGTCAATTCAGTTAAAAAATAATATGTATTTATAACCATTTATAAAAAGATAATACAAAAAAAACTGTTAGGACTGATACTGTTTGTACAGAAATAAAAAAATCTAACCGAAATGAAACTTTGGGTAAAAAAATGATCTTACAAAAAATATTTCCAGTAGAAGAGAAAACAATTGACAAAGCATCAGATAAAAAAAACATTCTTAATAAAATTTTATCATCTTACTTTTTCAGCTGCTTCTTTCATAAAATGGCGTGCTGCATCACTCCAAATGGCTGGTACGGTTAACACCCATTGCACATTATCAGCCGTAACTTGACCTCCATATTGCAGCTCATTAATAGAATGAATCAAGTGCTGTTTCAGATACTTGATAGCTTCAGAGAAAACATCAATGGCTTTCATGGTTTTTCCATTCACTGCTTTAATAGAAATATTTCTTGATACATCCTGAAGAGAAACGATAAACCAATAATTTGTATGTAAGAAATGTATATTACAGATTCTAACAAGCTAATTAGCCTTTCTGCTGTTTTTCCAGGCCCTAATTTGGACTAGATTAGAGCCTGAATTCCCTTACTTTCTTTAAGTAACTTTAATTAAATTTATACTTTTATTATATAACAAAACAGCACATACGAACAAGCTAACATTGTCATTGAAGGATACATAATTATTTAAATCAATGAAAACCTAAATTAATTAAATTGTAAACAAAAACCTACATCATTGATAGAAAAACACACAAACACACAGGAATAAAAACAACTTCAACTATTTTCGGAAGGGATATCTCGAAAAAAACTGTTGGATTTTTCACTAAATATTTTATGAGATATATACATAAAAAATTCCTTTAATCTTAAAGTTGCCTTTATTCCTTCACTCAATTGCACTTATTTATCTACTAACTTTGATCAAAATACAAAATAACTATATAATATCAATGGATCATCTGCAATAAATGAAAATTATATGCTTCTTTGACGACATCCAATATTGAACTTCACTCTATTTCCAAGACAGCAAAATTTATAGGATCTTGGAAAAAAACAATTTTTTTCTCAGGGTAGGGTGAGTATATATACAGATAGAGCTGAATTTGAATAGGGCCCTTAATGTATATTTAAAAATTAAAACAGAAGTTGGCAAGCTAATTATAATAAGAAAACTAGCAGTATATCCATTTAAATAATGGATATTGATGTAGTTATACCTATTATAATTAGCTTTCCGACTTCTGACCTGCATTCTTTAAAAGAGAAGTGAGGGCAAAATCAAAATGTTATCTTTTTTATTTATTTCATCTATGTTATAAGAAAAACTGTTTCCTGAAAATATCATAACTTTTCATTAGATTTTAAGTATGTTATAGGGTTTTAAACTTTTCGAAATATGTCGGTGACGTCATTGATGCGGAACTATTGATTTAAAAATATGCAATTACAACTGTATAAAGATAATGCTTGGCGTAATCATGATATGAAAAATATTTTTTGTTTGTTTACACAAGATTTTGAGATTACACGGTAAAAGCCGAAATGGTAAAACTTCAGGTAAAAGCCAAGGAAAAGTTAAAAATAATCCTACAGGGAGACATTTGTTTCATATTAATTGTTAACATGTTTTTTTTATATGTTCATTTTATTTTCTCACATGCGCATTTTATAGTTTGTTTTTTTCTGTGAAGTTTTGATCTGGGCACCTAAATTGCAATCTTGGGCACATATATAACAATTCAAACATATCTTAAGAAAGAAAGTTATGGTCTAATGATTAAGAAATAATAAGTTTTAAAACTCTTCTTACACTTACTATTGTTTGATTAGTACAAAAGTTTGATGAATTTTCATGTTGAAGAATCTATTGTGTAAACCATGCTTTATTAATATATAAATAAAATACATTTTCCAGTGTTTACTTTCATCAAAAGAAGATATTGTCAAAAGTAACGCACATTGGTTTATTTATTCAAATAAGAAACATGCCGCATCAGCTCTGTCACAAATTTAGTCACAAAACTGCTTATTTTTAGCTATTTATGGATTTTTGGGTAGTTTAATGTAAACGTCTTGCCCTCACTTCTCCTTTAATAGGAATGCATCATATTATTTGGCATGATATTATCTTGATAGGAATACCACGCAACGACATCGAAAAATGTAATAACAAAATAGTAAAAGGAGTATAAACAAACCGTTGCGTTGTATAATGACATTTTGAATCTATGAAACAGCAAATAGCTATGTTCTTCTTTACTATCCCCATACCCACTATAGTCATCTTCAGCAGCAAAGCCGAATGAAATGAAATTTCTTTGGTCATCAAACAAAATGGCTGTAGGAACTTTAAAAGATTGAGAACCACTCTTCCAATTGGAATTGACGTGAACTACATTTTTATCAGCATGATGCGAATAAGCATATCCACTGTAAGTTGTTCCGAAATCTATGGCTGCTGTTACTAAATACTTGTTTATAGCAGACATAGCTGAGGTTACAGATATTTTTGTAATCTATCCATTTATAACATTTATAACTACTAAAATACAAGAATATAAATATTGAAATACATAATAGTTGAAAACACAAGACAGATACCTGTAAATCACAAACTGACCTGAGGTTGAATATCTAAAATGCATTATTTTTTAGAGTAAAAACAACAGTTTTTACCTAAACAAATTTTTTAGATTCTTACCTACTTCGAATTACCGAAACAAATCGAATTATATACCAATAGCCCCTAAATACCTATAATTTTAGAAAACTTTCCTTAAAAGTCAAAAAACAACAACAAACATTGAGAAAAATCTATAACTAGGCTCAAGCTGAAAAATTCAAAGTCAAAACAGAATACTGCATCATTGGATTTATAAAGGTCATTTAAGCTAGTAATATATATATAGTGAAAAATTTAATTTTTTAATTTATTTTTTATTAAATTTGAAAAATATTTTCATGGAAAACCAAAAAACAAGACATTAAAGTAAACTAAATTAAATAAAAGTAAAGTTGACCATTCAACACATTACTTTTAGTTAAATATCAAGTGTTAAATAAATATATATATATATTTTTTTTCTTGAGGGAGATATAGGTAGATATTTATTCTTTAGCATTGAAATAAATTCCGAATTCAATCAATATATAAAATACAATATTATTTTAAGTTTCTGGAATTAAAACATGACAGTATCTATTGAAAATGAAAGAAAATTATACTCTTATATATTATTGTCAACAATTTCTTGCAAAGAAAATGTACCTTTTAGGTGCCAGGAGAAAACCTAGATTGGCAAAAATGCAAGCGTGTGATTGGAATAAAGCTTTATACAACCCTGTTATTTAATTGTTAATAATTGATTCTTAATAAAAAATTAAGAAAACTTATGAGTTACTTTATGCCTTGTATATATACAAATAACTGATGCTTTATCAGCGTTTTATATGTTTATTTTAAAGCCCCTTGTGTTATTATAAGTTAATGTTTGCGTATCCCTGTTACCAAACATTAACTTTTCCCCCAAACCTATTGTATGAAGCTTTATTCCAATCATGAATGAATTGAGTAGGAGATGATAGATTCAGAATTGTATTCAATTGTTCTTATGATAGGAAATTTTATTTGCTGTTCTCTTAGAACACCTCTTTTAATCATGAACATTGTAAAAGCTGGTAAAGTAATCAGAGAAGGCTTCTGGAAGAGTATTATAATCTTTTTTTTTAAACTTTTTAAGAGTATTAAAAAACAAGCAAAGCATTGTTATGAGATGTGATGAGATCTTTAAATTTGAATATTTTCTAGCATAAAGGATTACTGGGACCTTCACGATATTTAAATTTTTACAGCTTTATTTCGAAGCTTTGTTATTTCTGTTGTTGATGTTATATTGCCACCAGACTTGGCAAGCATATCTCATATTTGAATCTAAAATGGCAAAAAAAATAATTCTGAAAAGTTGAGGTGATACATAATGTTGAATTTTAGAGAAAGAATACAAATTTTTTGACTTAAAAATATTTTGTGCTCTATTGAATATTATTTATTTATAGAAGAAATGAGAAGGGCCTATATGCTTAGGTTTAAAGAAAAGCAATCACCAAATAGTAATTATAACTGGTTTCTTAAAGTGAGATTAGCTTTTTAACAATTCATAGAGGGTATAACTCTGAAAAGAGTATTTTATGATTGAAATTCAAATTGGTATGAGTTAAGAGCACCAGTTTGCCTAAAAGGAAACAAAAGTTTGTTTCCCTTCTTGAAGGTAGCTAGTTAGGTATTACTTGTATCATTCTATTTTCAACTTTCTTCTTTTATATGGTTGTCAAGTCTGGGGTGCCAATAGTCAATCAATTAAAACCAAAATTCAAAAACTTCAAGATAGAGCTAATAGGAAAATAACTCCAAATCAGATAATGATGTTGAAGAATTATATAAAAAACTTCAGCTCTTAAAGTTTTCTGACATTCTTTTTGTGCAAAACTGTATTTTTAAGAGTAGATTAGAAAATAATCAACTCCCTTAATGTTTTAAACAAAAATTTAATCACAGAGGAAATATACACCATTACAATACCAGAGCAGCAAGTCATGGCCAATTTGATTTACCCAGAGTACATACTCACCAGTATGGTACCTTATCAACCACCTACCAATGTGTTTCTGACTGGAACAAATTTATAAGGATGTATCCCCAAGTTGATGTTAAAACTCTTAGCTCAAACCAAATTAGAACAATGCTTTCAAAGAAAATTCTAGCCAGCTATTATTGAACTAAAAAATAACAATAAGTGTTCTTGTTCATTTTTTATTTAGTTTTTATTTTCACATTTGTTCATGTACTGTTTTTACAGTATAGCATAGATTTATTGCCCTTTTAAGTTAGCACTTTCGATTTGCTATGATTTGCTGTTATTTGAAATGTTTGCACTGTGGTGATACTTTCTGTCTTTTCTATTATCATGACCGGAAAAAGGGTTTGGGTTAGGTTACTTTGTATATTCCGGTCCTGAAAATAAAACAGACAGCGAGTAGTAACAGACAGAAAAAATCATTACATTACAATCATTGGACTTTCGATCGATCCACTCCTTTTTTTCATAACTACATCAAAACAGGACCCGTGAAAATAGCATTAAGCTTATATGATATTAGATATTTTTACTTGACCCTATTTAATTATTCTAAGTCTCTTCCGTAAACTTACTTTAAGATTCTATTTTCAAATATCTCTTTCCTGAAAATACTTTCAATGTTTATTTTCCAATTCTAAGAAAAAGGATGGATCAAAATTAAAAGAAACTCCCCCAAAAAACCCGTTTCTTTAAAGGGTCACTGAAACTATCGCGTTGTTCAAAACAATATTATAGTGATGATAGCTGTAATAAGTTTTGCATATAAATTAACATTTTGGAGAGCAGAATTTAACCAGACTAAGATTGGTGGTAAGATAAATTATGTGAAATGTTAAAATATCTGCCAGCATTAGGATGCTATCATATCTCTTTGGTATGATATAATACAAACAGGATGCAGGAAAATAACACAAAACTTGCAATGTATAGGGTATGTTTTGTAGCTAGTTGTTAGCATTATTTATTTAAATGTCGTCTGAATCCTTTGAGAATGTAAAAAACATGCATAAAGAATTAATAATGTTAAAATAATGTTCATATATCCATGATATATCCAAGAAAGTAATAGATAGACTAGCCGGTGGCCCGGCATCGAACGCCAGGTGGAATTTTATTTTAAAAATCAACGCAGTTTTCTTTTTACTATTTTTGTTCTGATTTATTTAAAAAAAAATAACCTTTTATTATCTTGTACATTTTAAAATAATCACAAGAGACATAAATTAATGTATGTTATGTAATTTAAATAAAAATTGTTTCTTATTTGTCATTTTTCTCTAAAGATCGTTATTCGTGCAGCATAGTTCATTATGTTCAATAATCTATTTTATATACCTAAAAAATATATTTTATTTAACGCTCTTCGCCCATTCGCTATAAACAAAAGAAAAAAAATAATGAAATAACAGTCTTCTTTAGAATGTTTACACACAGTAAACACCCTGCTAAATGACCTGCATATCTCTTGCAAATATTGTGATGTTAGTATATTAATCTCTTATGTAGTTAATTTATAGCTGGTATCATTTAGAAAACATTTTTTTTTATAAAAGAACGTATTTTAACGCAATAGAACTTTACAAATATATCTTTATAAGGTAAACATCAAAACTACAAAAATATGGATTCTTTTTCGGTAATTCTTTTTATGTAAAGTCTATTGTTTGTAATCTATTCGCAAAATAGCGTTCTTAGTATCTTTACTTAATGAATAATTAATTTAGTTGTTTGGCACATGATGAGTTTGATTAAAAATCACCTTTAAATATAAAGGAACTTTGTAGATTTGCTCAACACAACAATTGAAAAAGTTTCCAACCTATGTATAATATAATTAAACACAAACAATGAAAACACAAGGCAGCCAAAATACTTTCTTCTTAAATATATCTCCTTACAAGGAAAATCGTGAGCTAGATGTATTTACAGAAAACTTTCGTAATGTAAAATGATATTATATAAACTAAATAAAATACTGTGTATAAAAAAAACTTCCCTTCAGCAGAATGTAAAAACCTAAGGCTATAATAAGGTTGTATAAAATACGACTGTGTCCTCAATACTGCAGAAGGGGAGGGTGGAGGGATAAAAATGAAGAATCGAAAAGGAAGATGAGTACACATGCTCAACTATATATATAGGTAAGAAGTATGGGCTCTAATGCAGAAGAACTAGAACTGAATAATAGAGACAAAAAGGAAAACAATAGCCTGTAGTAAATCTCTCCTTGTATGTATTTAAATACTTATAAATCTATTTATAACTCACTAAAATTTGGCTTGTAAAGTTTTGTAAATGAAAATCAAAGGCCTTTCATCATTTTAAAGTCACATACACCGTTCATCTGTGCTGTGCCATTTGGCTGACGTTTATGATATAAAATGAAAATAAAATAATACTTGCTTGTAAAATGTTAATTGATTTGAATAGATATTTTTTTGTGGCTAAAAATATTGTTTTTAATTTGTCCGTAGTTATAATATTTTATTTTTTTAGGAATATTTGTTGAATATTCTTGGTATTTGACACCTAATGATAGTTCTTAGGTCATATTGTGAAGTCACCTTATTTGCTTTCAAATTTCTAAAGGGTAGTTCAATTTTTGTTTCAGGTATTAAACTGGAAATAGATAGTTATAATCCTCCTTCTCTGATCTTGTTATGCTTTCCTTGTTACTTTGAATTGCTGATTTAGAAAAAAAAAAAAAAAAAAATCTACGAGACGGCTAAAAATTCTCAAACCTGATTGGATATGAGAAAAAGGATTGATAGCACCACAACACGGACGAGAAAATTACTATTTGCAAGTTAGTTTCACTATCATCACGGGGCCTGTGAAAATACCTTCTAGAGAATATGCATTAGAGGTGCAAAGATAACTGAATAAAATGGGTTTCTATCCAGTTCTTACTAACACTTACTGCCATGTAAAAGGTCAATGCATATGCATTTACACCAAAGCATATTAAAGCAAGCCCTTGCTCACCACATGAATTTGCACTCAGGTTGAATAAATTGCGATGAAGGAAATATATTTTGAAATAGTAGACCATTTTAACAAAAATCATTATTCACAGCAAACTCGAATACGCTATTTTGATATTTTCGTTTCTAATAAAAAACTGGAAAACTGGTTGTTAGAGGCTACTCACCATGTGTTAGACTATATTTTTCTTGTTTGCGCAACGTAAAGTCGGGTTCGGGATATATTCCGATTTCTTTTTCTCCTTAGAAACAAACTACCAGTCTACTGGCGTGGTAGTGAATTCAAGTGGATACAAGTCATTTCACAAGTCTAAACTTGCCAACTGTCCAAAATAATATTTCTATCAAAATTAGAGAAAGATTATTTAAAAAATCGTAAAAAATACTCAAAATACATTGAAAACATGTATAAATTATGTAGCTATATAAATATATGATTCTCTATTTTAACCTCGCCTTGGATATCGTCTATTGTTGATAATATATAAACATATATTTATTTGGACTATTATTTCCTTTCAATAAATAATTTTTAGTATAGTCAAAACTTTAAGAAAGATCAATTTTCTATGATTTATAGATGATTTTTCGGAGTGCACTTAAGGATAGTGTCAGGGCTTTGAGCATATTTTTTAAAAGTTGTCTCATTTGTTGTTATTAAATTTATATTTTT